>CAUYON010070756.1:0-13144 GCA_963573935.1 Arctocebus calabarensis | reverse complement strand
CGTCTTTAGAGAAGATTCTATTCATCTCTCTTCCTCATTGATGTATGGAATTGTTGGGTCTTTTTCTTGTTGATTAATTGAAGTTCTGTATAGATCCTGGATATTAAACTTTTGTCAGATTCAAAATGTACAAATATCCTTTCCCATTGGGTAGGCTGTCTATTTGCTTTGGTTGTTGTCTCCTTCGCTGTACAGAAGCTTTTCGGTTTAATTAAGTCCCATTTGTTTATTGTTGCAATTGTTGCTATTGCCATGGCAGTCTTCTTCATAGAGTCTTTCTCCAGGCCAATATCTTCTAGTGTTTTCCAATTCTTTGTTTGAGGATTTTTATCATCTCATGCCTTAAATTTAAATACTTTATCCATCTCAAATCAATCTTTGTGAGGGGAGAAAGGTGCTCATCCAGTTTCAGTCTTTTACATATGGATATCCAATTCTTCCAGCACCATTTATTGAATAGGGAGTCTTTCCCCCAGTGAACACTCTTTTTGGTTTATCAAAGATTAGATAATGTAAGATGTTGGTTTCATTTCCAGGTTTTCTATATGATTCCAAGTATATATTTCTATTTTTGTGCCAGTACCATGCTGTCTTGACCACTAATGGCCTTGTAACACAGCCTAAAATCTGGTATGGTGATACCCCTGGCTTTGTTTTTATTACTAAGAACTGCCTTAGCTATCGGGGTTTGTTTCTGGTTCCATACAAAGCGCAGAATCATTTTTTCCAGGCTTTGAAAGTAGGATGTTGGTATTTTAATAGGGATGGCGTTGAGTCCATAAATTGCTTTGGGGAGTATAGACATTTTAAACAATATTGATTCTTCCCAGCCATGAGATACCATCTAACTCCAGAGAGAATGGGCTATATCACAAAATCTCAAGATTGCAGATGTTGGTACAGATGTGGTGAGAAAGGAGCACTTTTACACTGCTGATGTGACTCAAAACTAATACAACCTTTTGGAAGGAAGTATGGAGAAAACTCAAAGAACTCAACCTAGACCTCCCATTTGATCCTGCAATCCCATTGCTGGGCATCTATCCAGAAGAAAAAAAAAAACACTTTTATTATAAGGACATTTGTACTAGTCTGTTTATTACTGCCCAATTTACAGTTGCTAAAGTCTGGAAACAGCCTAAATGTCCTTCAACCCAGGAGTGGGTTGGTAAGCTATAGTATATGTATACCATGGAATATTACTCAGCCATCAAAAATAATGGAGACTTTGCAGCATTTGTACTAACTTGGATGGAGGTGGAATATATTATTCTTAGTGAAACATCAGAGGAATGGAGAAGCATGAATCCTATGTATTCAACTTTGATTTGAGGACAATTAATGACAATCAATGACACAGAGGGGCAAGTGGGAAGGAGAGAGCAGACAGAGAAGGAGAGAGGTGGTGAGGGAAAAAAAACAAAAAAAAAATAAAAGAAAATAGTGACTAACTTTCGTATAAATTGGATTCAATTTTTACCAAAGTATATTACTTAAACATTAATTTTTTAATTCAACTTGTCAATGTGTTCTTTAGGATATTACATCCTCATTTATAAGTGAAACATGTTTGTAATTTCCCTTTATAACAATATATTTTCTCCAATTTCAATATCAGGTATATCCAGATCAAGTAGAATGATATCGAAATATTTCTTCTTTTTTTATTGTTTAGAAGATTTCTGGAATTGCTTGTTTTGTAAAATCATTGTGGTCTCTGAATTTATGATAGTTTGAATTTTGTTATTTAATTTAATTCATTGCTTAATTACTGTTTTCCTATGAATGATTATACTGTGGTTAATATGTTAGCACAGTATTCCCAGATAGTTTTTTGTTTGTTGGGAGGTTGGGCTTTGGGGGGGGGGGCAGAGTTAATACTTGGCATGAAATATCTTATTTTATAACAGTGAAATTGCTTTCTCTTTTGTCTTGTGATATTTTTTGAGGTGAAATTTAAGTTTTTGTGTGCGTAATAATATTATACCTATCTTGCAGTGTCTTGCTTGTACTGCATGACATTATACCTTTGTTTAATTCTTAATACACTGTTCACTTGTTAAAAAAAAAAAGAAGAAGAGATTAAGGTACAGAACTGGAAGTCATAAAAAGTTTCTAGGGGTCTTGATCCTACACGAAATAGATTGTGGAGTGTGTAAGGATTCATATGGTTCGGGCTATGGGGAGGTGATGTTGGCTATCTTCAGTGAACTGAACCATCCTTGTTGTGCAGGTAGGTTTTCTTTGGTATGTTTGGCTATTTCTTCTGAAGAGTATTGCAGTATAATCAATGGGAAAAGAGGGGAGTGGAGTTGGGAAAGACTAGGTGAGAGCAGCTTGATGTGCTCTATGGAGTCAGCATGATTATTGCCCTGTATGATGGGATCAGATGGAGATGGTGGCCTCTATAGTGAATGACTGCCGTATGGGCCATAGGGTAGCCTAGAGGAGTTGGCATGATCAAGGACCATAGGTTACCAGGGATTCCAGGAGAGTGAGAAAACCTCTCTGAGCCCAAGTGGTAGTGTAAGATGTGATAAGCGTATTTCAAATTGGGATATATGTTGGTTGGTTTTTCCCTGTAAGTTTTAAAGCTCAGGTGAGAGCAGCCAGTTCTGCCTTTTGAGAAGTTCTTAGGGGAGGAAGTTTGGCCTCAGTGATAGTAGAGGGAGAGGAGGAGATGGCATGGATGGGTTGTCCATCTCTGACTTTGGTGTAGGAGGTAGTGAACTGCCATTGATAATCCATTTGTGGAGTGGATCTGGAAGGAGGAAAAATATATGTTAGAAAAAACATTTTGAAAGTGTAGTACAGCTCCTCACATGAATGTATGGACTCTGAGTGTGGAAAGGAGAGCAGAGAGGCTAGGTTTAAAAGAGTAGGGGATCCTAAAGAAACGAAGGGGTTAGCAATGAAGATTAAGTGAAATTCTTGTATTCTTGAAGGGGAGAGGAGTTTTAGGAGTGGCTGTGAGATCCTGGAGGTTATGGGAGGCCTGAACAGTGATGGGTTGACCTCGAGTTAATTCCAATCCTTCCCTTGTTTGGACAGCAGCAACCTCTAGGGCTTGGAGATAGGCAGCCCAACCTCTGATGGTGGTATCTAGCTGTTCAGAGAGGTAAGCCACTGGTTGGAAGGATGGGCCCTGGTATTGTCCTAGGACTCCTAGGGCTAAGTTCTGCTTTTATGTGATATAGAGAGTAAAGGGGCAAGTTGGGACAGGCAGGGTAAGAGCGGAGCCCAAAGGAGGGCTTTCTTAAGTTTATAGAAAGGGGTGTCAATGGGTTATTATGTCAAACCTGAAGGTCTTGTTCTCAGGCTGTATAGATCCATTATTTGATTTGTATTGAGGCTTAGCTGTGTTCCAGTAGAATATGAAGCACCTTTGAGGCCTAAACTTTGATACTGTTGGAGAAGACACCCTAGAGGTGTTTCTGAGGGGATGGAAGGGCCTGCTCCCATGTCTCAGATGTCTTCCTCCTACATGGCTGGAAAAGAGGCCACCCTTATTCTCCAAAACCTATGTTATATAAATGAAAGAAATTCTCTGAGAGGGCAGGCATCACCTGATCCTCAGAGACTCGTGGTCCTCAGGGGCTAGAAGCTTGAACCAGAACCCAGCACTGGGACTGGAAACTAAAATCCTGGTTAAGAGGGAACTAAGTGAAGGGGGCGTGAGAACCCAGAGGCATGGAGCAGGCCAAGGGGAGTCCTGTGTAAAGGTGTTTAGGAACCCTACTGACCCTTGGTGGCAGATGGGATGAAATCCTCTAATAATCTCTGACAGGAGGGTCAGTGGAGTCGGGGCTGAGCAACACCAGGACCAGGTTCAACAGAAACTAGGGTGGTTGGGCCAGGCTACTAACCAACTGCCAGTCCTGGGGTTTCAATACCAGATGAAAGGGGTTCATCAATGTACTCAGAGACAAAACCAGAAGAGGGTCAGGCCAAGTTTAATGAAAGAGGACTGAGACCTACCTGGGAAAAGATGGTGAGTGCACTGAGAGTGGGTTGGGGCTGGTTTTATACTGGGCATGGGAGGAGGGAGATTCCACAGGTTGCTGGAAGGCTTTAGTGGGCTAGAATCTTTCTGGTGGAACTCTTGGGGCCAGTTAGGTAGGTGTCTTTTTCTGGGAGAGGAGGTGGGAGAAGGGTTTAGGCACCTAACAGAAATTATAAGGTATTTTGAAAATGTTATTTTAAAGTGTTAACTTAAATAAACAGATGTGACTTTTCTATTTCAAGGATATGATTCATTTTGTTAATACATTCATCAATATTGAAAAAGTGTCTTCCATCTGCAAAGTCCTAGCCAAATGAAACTCTCAAGACCTTACATCCCTGGACAAAACATCCAGGTGAAGACTTCCCGCTTGGGTCTTTCCCTCTGTCAGAAGCTCTGGTGCTTTTATTCCTTGTCTATTCCTTTCTATCTAATAAATCCTATCTTACCACTGATCTGTGGTCTGTGGGTTCATTCTTTGAGTTCCTGAGACCAATACCCTAATGCAAAAAGAAATTACATCAACACTAACACTGTCCAAGAGCGGGAATGTATTATATCAATTTCAGATGGAACAGGCTTTAAAGCAAGGAAAGTTATCAGTGACAAGGATGTGCATTGCATAATGATAAAAGGGCCAAGCCTCCAAGAACAACTAATAATTCTTAATGTGTATGCATCCACAGCAGAAAACCAAAACACATAAGATAAAAACTGATAGAAATGCAAAGACAAATAGCTAACTCTACCATTATAGTAGGAGACTTCAATACCCTATATCACAAATGGAGAGATCCAGCAGGCAGAATATCAGTAAGGATATGGATGAGCTTAATAGCACCATCAATTAACTAGACGTAATAGGCATCTATAGACTACCTGATCCAACAGTTGAATACATTTTTTTTTCCAAGCTTACATAGAATATTCACAAAGATAAACTACATTCTGGGTCATACTTTATCAAATTTAAGAAAACAGAAATCATACAATGTCTGTTGTCTGGCCACAGTGGAATTAAACTAGAAATTAGTAACAAAGGATAACTGGAAAATTCCAAAATACAACACATTTTTGAGTAACACATGATTCAAAGAAGATATCTCAAGAAAATGTAGAACCATTTGGAACTAAATGAAAATATAATTTGTCAAAATATGTGGAATGTAGTGAAGGCAGTACAAAGAGAGACACAGCATTGAATGCATATATTAGAAAAAAGAAAGATATAAAATTAATCATTTGTGATTTCATCTTAGGAAACTACAAAAAGAAGAGAAATTTAAATTTAAAGTAAGCAGAAGAATAGAAATTAGAGCACAAATCCATGAAATTGAAAACCCAGGAAATCAATAGAGAAAATTAATGAAACCAAAACCTTCTCTGAGAATAAGTAAGGAAAAAAAAAAAAAGGATGCAAACTACTAAAATCAGAAGTGCAAGAGGAAAAAATCACTACAGATTTCATGGACATTAATTAAAAGTGATATTGCGAACAACTTTACACCAACAAATTTGATAACTGGGAAGAAACTGATCAATTCTTTGAAAGATACAATCTGCCAAACTTATCCAAGGACAGAAACAATCTGATAGGCCTGTATCTTTTAAGAAATTTAATCAGTAATTAAACAGAAAGCACCAAGCCCAAATGGGTTCACTAGTCAATAATACCAAATATATAAAGGATAAATTATACCAATTTTCTACAATCTTTTCCAGAATATAGAAGCAAAGGAGCTACTTCCTAACTTATTTTATGTGACCAAATTTGTCCCAAAATAAAAAACCAGAAGGATTTTACAACAAAATAAAACTATGGACCAATTTGTCTCATGAACAAAGATACAACAAAATAGAAGCAAATCAAATCCCATAATGTGTAAAAACAATTAAACACCATAAGCAAGTGGAATTTATTCCAGGTATACAAAAATGGTTCAATATTATAAAGCTAATTAATGTAAGCCATTACAACAACAAGTTAAAGAACAAAAATGGTACAATCATACTGAAAGATAGTTTGGCAGTTTCTTATAAAACCAAGCATACTCTAAATACGTCATTCAACAATTATACTGTTCAGCATTTACCCGAAGGAGTATGGGGAAACCTGCACATGGATGTTTATAGCAGTTTTATTCATTATTGCCAAAACTTGGAAGCAAACGAGATATCCTTCAATTGGTGTCTTGATAAAAAAAATTTGGTTCCTTGAGACAATGAAACAGTATTCAGAGCTAAAAAAGAAAAAAGCTATCTAGCCACAAAAGAGACATGGAGGAAACTTACATCCACATTACAAAGTCAAATAAAACAATCTGAAAAGCAACATACTGTGTAATGCCAAGTACATGACTTTTTAGTGTTGTAACTGTGGCCACTCATAAGAAAAATACAGACTCCATTTCAGGCTCAAATCAAGTGGTGATATATTTACACCTGCACAGGCAGGTCGCTGCCCCAAAGGGCAAACGGCCCCAAAGTGCAGTACAAGATAATTTTTATACCTTTTTTATGCAGATGTGGCAAAGCAAGCATGTACAAATGCGGAATGTGCCTAGTTATAGGGCAGAGTTACAGTCAGGTGGTTGGCTCAGGGGGTTACATCGTGGCAGTTAGCTCGGGGTGGGGCCACAGTCAGTGGGCTGGCACAGGGGGTTGCATTGTGGCAGTTGGCACAAGTACTAATTTGGCTTCGGAGACTCAGTAGCTTAGGAAACTGCTGGAGTAAGTTTTTACCATTGTTTAGCTGGCTAGGGAGTTAGGGAACTCGGAGAACTTCCTCATCAGAAACCTGTTCTCAGAATTAACTCAAAGGTGGGGGGACCAAGGCCAAGACAGGCTGAGATAGACTTGGGTCTTTTGGGGGGCTGTGGCCTACAACACTAGATTAGAAAAAACCATGGAGACAGCAACATAATCAGTGCTTTTCATGGTTGGAAAGAGGGAGAAGGGAATAGGTAGAGCACAGAGGATGTTTTTCTGGCAGTGAAATCGTGTATCATAATACAATAATGGTGGACATAGGTCATTTTACATTTGTCCAAACCCATAGAATGTACAACAGCAAGAGGGAGCCCCACCGTAAACTATGGACAATGGGTGTGTCAATGTAGATTCATCAGTTGTAACAAATGAAACACTGTGGTGGAAAATGAGGATACTGGGGGGAGGCAAAGTATGTGTGGGGGCAAGATATATGGGAAATCTCTGTGCCTTCCTGTCTTTGCATGAACCTAAAGTGGCTCTACAAAGAATCTTTGTTTAACAGAATGATGAACAGATATGGGTTATAATACAGATAAACCTTGAAAAAACTAAACTAAGTTAAAGAATACAGTCACAAAAGACCATACCAGATACCATTTATTTGAAATGTCCAGAACAGGTAAATGTATAGAGACAGCAAGTGAATCATTAGTTATGTAAGGCTAGAGGGATGAAAATAAAGTGAGAAGTGATTGTTAATGGCTATGGATTTTTCTTGGGATACAGGGTAACAAAAATGTTCTTAAGTTGATTATGGTGATGATTACACAACTTTGTGAATACACTAAAGTCCATTGAATTCTATATTATAAGTGAGCAGATTTAAAGGTGTGGTATGTGAATTATAGTTAAGTTATAAGTTACATTATAATTATATTGCACAGCTAAATAAAGTAGAAATGTAAAATGATAGAAAAGGAAAAAAAAGTAAAACCTTGCAAGTGACTGCTTCACTTTACCGATTAAACATCAAAATAAAGGCCAAGACTCTGTGTTGATGACACAGTTGTACCTGTAGCCAATATCATGCAAAAGATTGAGAAATGTGGCCCCTCAAAAAAATATAATGATATGAACAAAATATAAAAACTGGAACTTAACCATGGTAACTAAATATGAAAATTAATTTCATCAACTAAAAACATAGTGAACTATGAATAAAATGGAAGTGTTTTTGGCTTGTCTTTAGAGCTCCTAAACCTCCCCTAGCTGCTAGAAGCAATATCAGGGAAGGAAGAATAGCAATATAAATCCTAAGAATTCTTTCTACCAATTAGTAGAGAAATCAACTCAGTGCAAGCAGGCAGTTCAGAAAAGAGTAATGAAAAACCACTAAAGTGTAGAAGCTCCTTCCTTTCACAACAGGCTGTCAACATTAGCAGCAAAATTTTCTAGAAATCAATATCTTCCAGGTCTGCATGCGGCATAGAAAAATGATTCAAAATCTAATAGTGCCATCTACTCAAGGAGACAAGTATAACTTCTGTCTGTGAGAAGTGAACCATAATATAAGATTTTTAACTTTAAACACAATGCAAATGAAAGAGCAGACCAGGACCTTCAACTATGTTGTCAACTAAGCCTTTACTGAACTATGGAAAATTGGGTAGAGAATAATTCCCAAGCCTTAAACAGTTGGTCAAGGCAAAAGAAAAATAAGGTTTTCTATAGAGTGTGCAGGATATCAACATAGCACTTAGAGTAAGTAGAATAGAATGCTTAGACAAATTGTACAACAACATGCATGAGAAAGATGGGGGTAAGTAGGAAAGAAAAAGGAAAGGGAGGAAGGAAGGGAAGAAAAATACTTTCTTTGTCTTTAAAAAAAAATTGTATTGAAACAGACACAGACAATACATGGATAAGAGATCTAACCCTTGGTTGAAGATTAGGAAATGTAGAGTAGAAGACAGAAAATTGCACTCTGCTTAAAAACTTGATCTAAGGGTTAGTCAAATCTGTTACCACTCCCTAAATGAGTGAGCTAATGCTGTATAATAAACTGTGGTCTCAGAAGCATGCTACTATCTTAATCTTTCAGTTGATTGAGGGATCTCTGCTGTGCTCAATGGAATCACTCCAGCTGACCCTGTCTAGCTTTAGTTGGCTTGGTCTTCTTTCATATGTCTCTTTCTAGGGCTCAACCTGAGGGGCAAGAGCCCCACAAGGAAAGTTCTTATAATAGCAATGGCAGAGATACAGGAATGCTTGACTCGCAGGTACACTACAAGTGTCTGTTTACATCACATCTGCTAACTTTCAGTCAACCAAAGTGAGTTTCATGACTGAGCCCAGAGTCAAGGATGAGGGAAGAATCCCCTTTGCGTGGTGGAGGGGGAAACTGCAATGTGTATGGCAGTAGCCTTGATTACCACAAGAAAGGATGTATTGAAACCAATAATTCAATCTCCAATTTAGGTTACTTTAATCAAGAAACACAAATTTCTATCAGCAAAATGGCAGTAACAATAGCAACTTCACAGTATTAAAAAGGATTAAGAAATTGCTGCGTAGTCAATAATTAGAAATCAAAAAGTCTCTAAGAAAAAAATAAGTGCCTATCATTTCATTTCTTTTTATTTTTCCTTTGTTTTTGAGACAGTCTCACTATGTTGCCCCCAGTAGAGTGCATGGCATCACAGTTCACAGCAACTTCAAACTCTTGGGCTTAAGCAATTCTTTGCTTCAGCCTCCCAAGTAGCTGGGACTACAGCCACCCGCTACAATGCCTGGTTATTTTTTTTCTGTAGTTATCATTGTTGTTTTTAGCAGGCCCAAGTTGGGTTCTAATCCTCCAGCCCTGGTGTATGTGGCCAGTGCCTAACCACTGAGCTACAAGCGCCAAGCCCCATCATTTCTTTAATATTTTTCTAGTCACTGTGATAGGTCTTAGAAATAGTATAGGGAACCACTGATTAGTTCATAGTCTAATAGATCAAAATACAAACATATAAAATTTGACATATTTACGAAAATGTACATATGTTTATTTTTGATATGTACCTTTCTGATGTATATTATGTCTCAATAAAAAATTTAAAAATATTAAATGTAATAAGTGGTGCAAAAGGAATAAATACCAGATACAGTGATGACATGAAAAGCAGAGCAATTCTTTTTTTTCCACACCTACTTTTCTCTATTTTTAACACCTTACATTAGTACATTTGTCACAATTAACGAACTGATGTTGAAACATCATTAACTAAATTCTACCTTTTCATGGAGTGATTGGGTTTCCTTAGTGTTTATTTAGAGCCATTTTTTCTATTCAAGCCTTCCATTCAGGGTGCCACATTCCATTCCATTCCATTCCATTCCATTCCCTGATCTCTTTACACTTTTATTAACTGTGAATATTTCTAAAACTTTCCTTAGTTTTGATGATCTTGAAAATTTTGAGTGGAATTGGTAAAATATCTTGTGGAATACCTCTCAATTGGGAATTGCATGTTTTTTTTCTTATGATTATATTGGGGTTATAGGTTTGAAGGAAGAAGAGACCGTGTGAAATGCTGTTTTCATTACATCACATCAAGAGAATGTAATATCAACATAACATCACTGCAGATGTTAACCTTGACCACCAGGAGTAATCAACAACTTTCCACACTATAAAGTGATTCCTCTTCTCTTTTATTTCAAAATATTACATGAAACTAATTTATAGCTTTCATATGAAGGCTATAACCCAATTATAGTACAAGAATATGGGGCAAGAGGGGGCGGGGGAAGGATGGGTGGAGGGAGGGTAATTGGTTGGATCACATCTACAGTGCATCTTTGCAGGGTACAGGTGAAACTTACTGAATGCAGAATATAAAGGTCTTAAAACAATAACTAAGAAAATGCCATGAAGGCTATGTTAACCAGTTTGATAAAAATATTTCAGATTATATATGAAACCAGCACATTGTACCCCATGATTGCATTAATGTACACAGCTATGATTTAGTTTAAAAAATACATTGCAAGGGTACAGAAGTTTAGGTTACATGGATCACTTTTGCAATGCCTGAGTCAGGGCTTGTAAGTGTGCCCCTCACCCTGATAGTGTTCATTGTACCTATAGTAGGTTCTTGCCCAGCTCCTCCTCTTCACCCCTCCATGATGCTTGATTTCCACTGAGTTTTACTTACCTGCTCACAGGTTAGTTCCAATTTAATAACAAGTTCATGTGGTGTTTGGTTTTCTATTCTTTAGATAATTCACTTAGGATAAAGGTGGCCAGTCCCATCCATTCATATGTTTTCAAAAGTCATTAATTCATCCTTTTATGGCTGAGTAGTATTCCACTGTGTGTGTGTATATGTATGTATCATATTTTATTAATCCACTCATGAATTGGTGGGAACTTGGCTTGATTCCACATCTTCGTGATTATGAATTTTGCTGCAATAAACATTTGAGTACTAGTATCTTCTTGATAAAATGACTTCTTTTCTTTTGAATAAATATCCAATTATGGGATTGCTGGATCAAATTCCCTTTTAGTCATTTAGGGAATCTCCATATTGCTTTCCATGTCTTACTGTGAGTGGCATCAAACCTATGATAATTGTAATCTTACTAATAATCAGCAAAATACAAATTAAAATCATAATGAAACATAATTTTGTTAAATATCATTGGCAGAAATGTTTAAATATGACAATACCAACTTTTTAAGCCTATGGTGCAATGAGGGACCGTTTCACTGTTCTTATGCCTGTGTGTGTTCATACCATTTATGCGATTAGGGATTATCTATTTCATTTTAAGATGTACACAACTGGTTACCCAGAAAGTTCCTTTTCAGTTACAAATCCAAAATGTTTACATGTATGTTTTAGGAGACAAGTATATAGATGCTCATAGCAGCATAGTTTTTTTAGTAACATACTATAAACAACCCAAATGCCCATTAGCAGAAGAATGAGTAAATAAATTATATATTTTTACAAAAGAACTCTATACAGTGGTGAAATGTGCTAACTGCAACTACAGAGATTAACATGGAAAAACTATAATTAAATTTTAGCCAAAAGGACAAGTTTCAGGACAAAACACACAGTATAATTCTATTAAAGTTCAAACAAATGTGTGAAGCAAATTAATACATTTTGATTAGGCATATTTATATGGCTAACTATTAAGAAATGTATGAGAAAAATGTGTTGTTTTGTGAACAGTATTCACTTGTGGGGGCTGGGGTGGTTCAGGGCACACACGCCCTTCCCATGTACAGGTAATCCTCCATTTCTTAACCTGGGTTATGGATACACAAGTTTTATTTATCATTCTTCTACATATTTTTAACATATAGTCTTCTGTAAGTGTGAAAATTTTTTTAAAGTAACAATAAAAAATAGTAAAAATTATTCACAACTGACTTTCAAGACATGATTACTTCTGAACTGGTGTTCCAACTCTTTTATAAGCTTTTCTGGGTAAACATGATGGCCTCAGATACCATTTGCTTTCAACTATCTTTTTCTCACTGGGCATCATAAGGCAGAAGTGCTGTATTTCCACCCCACTTTTCTTTTAGATTTTGGATATAAATGTTAAAATAATAAGTAATCACAATCCCTGGACAAGCTGATTTCTCACAAGAATTTTTAAAGTATATAAGCATAGTTTGTTCCTTTCTTTTTCTTTTTTTTACTTTATTTTATTTATTTATTTTTCATTAAATCATATACATTAATGCAATCATGGGGTACAATGTGGTGGTTTCATATACAGTCTGAAATATTTTCACCAAAATGGTTAACATAGCCTTCATGGCATATCTTATTTATTGTGTTAAGACCTTTATATTCTGCATTTAGTAAGTTTCACCTGTACCCTTCTAAGATGAACTGTAGGTGTGGTCCCACTAATTACCCTCCCACCACTAAACCTCCCCCCTCCCCTCCCCTCCCTTGCCCCTTTCCTCATATTCTTGTGCTATAATTGGGTTATAGCCTTCATATGAAAGCTATAAATTAGCTTCATAGTAGGGCTGAGTACATTGGTTACTTTTTCTTCCATTCTTGAGATACTTTGCTAAGAAGAATATGTTCCAGCTCCATCCATGTAAACATGAAAGAGGTAAAGTCTCCATCTTTCTTTAAGGCTGCATAATATTCCATGGTGTACATATACCACAATTAGTTAATCCATTCGTGGGTCGATGGGCACTTGAGCTTCTTCCATGACTTAGCAATTATGAACTGGGTTGCAATAAACATTCTGATACAGATGTCTTTGTTATAATGTGATTTTTGGTCTTCTGGATATGTACCTAGTAGAGGAATTATAGGATTGAATGGCAATTCTATTTTTAGATCTCTGAGTATTTTCCAAACATCTTTCCAAAAGGACCATATTAGTTTGCAAACACCC
>CAUYON010070753.1:0-58029 GCA_963573935.1 Arctocebus calabarensis | reverse complement strand
TCAAGTCTATATCTTTTTGGTCTCACCTTCACTCAATCTCTTTATCCATTCATCCCCTTCCATATAAATACAATGATACACACAGACACACACACACACACACACACATCCTCACACCCCCCCACACACACATCCTCACACCCCTCACCCCTCACATCCCCCACACACACATCCTCACACCCCTCACATTCCCCCCACACACATCCTCACACCTCTCACATTCCCCCCCACACGCAGCCGCACACCCCTCCCTTTGTTTTAGGTAAATTCTTCTTATTCTTCCTCATGAGACACTTTATAAATCCCACTTTTCTCTAAAATAAAAGTCTAAATTCTGATTTGGGCACACTGTAAGGAACTAAATTATCATTTACTGACAAGCAGTAGCAATTTTCTCAGGGCCTGGGGATACGTGTCAAACGAAATTATGGCAAAGCATTTAACAACCACAGAAAAAGGAAAGGCCGCTTTTCACGCGACCAAAGACACTGAGGGCACCATCAATGACGTCTGGGCATGATGCTCCGGGGCCACTTGTACCTTCCCACCTGAAATGCTCACATACTTTGCATATTTACCCTCCTTACTGTCTGAAACAGCCTTTTAAAAGAAATGGATGAAAGTAAAAATAAAATACAGGGTTTGAAGGTGTAACAAGGAGCCTTCTTATAAACCTTGCTGTCAGACGGGTGGCTCCCCAGCACCAGGACTGGTCAGAGGTGGAGACTGGATGTCACACATGGGGGTGGCACTGGAGCCCCCTCGGCGGGGAGCTCTGGAGCTGGACCTGTCTCTGAGGATCGTCCTGTGCCGAGTTGCAATGTCTGGGCATTTCCACTCCTGCCCTGTCGATCACGAGCTGCGGCTGCCTGAGTCACTGTCTTCCTCAGGTAGACTGCTCTCTGCGGCCGAAGCCCAGGAGGTGACAGCTGAGGGCTCCCTGCTGACGGCAACATTCCTGGTCCTGCAGGGGATCTGGGTGGGATGTGTCTGAGCCCATCACTGAATTTCACATCATCATTTCACATGCTGGATCACGTTTTGGTCAGCTGAGCGCTTCAAATGAACAGATTAGGAGTACCATTCAACTACCTTCTAAAAAGAAAGGCCAAGAGAAATTACCTCACTTCCTCATTTCATAATATAGAAAATGAAGATTAAAGGTTTATTCTGCAGATCAGAAGAGGGCCCCATGAATGGGATATCACAGGAATGGAGTTGCCTCCACACTTGTTTCCGCACAAGCCAGCCTGACGAGGAGAAGCTGTGGAGAGAAGCCGAACTCCAGCTGAGCCTGGACTGAAGGGTCGAAGGTCAGGAGGCTCTCCGCACCTGGGTCTACAGCAGGGATGACAAAATGCTGAAGAACGATCACACTGAGCCACAAACAGATGACACGGGTGGCCTCAGAAGTCCTTTCCCCTCACTGGCCTGTGTGAAAAACAGGTGCACTATTCAGTGAAGTGGCTGTGAAGAGGTTCAAGTGTCAGGGAGGCAGGGAGCTGGACTATGTCACTTAACAACTCTCCCGTCTGGGAAATTCTATGACTCAAATCCCCAGGTTTTGTAATTTGCTGGTAATGGTCTTCTTTATAAAGTAACCAAATTAACAAAGCACAGAAAGAGACCAGCCTCATTTTAAATTAAGGATGGTCAACATAAAGCCTAAACTACTTCAGTGTTCTTCCCGCTGCATTTGCTCTCTTCTCTTTTCTTACTTTTTTTCTTGTGTTTTTGAGGCAGAGTCTCACTTTACCGTCCTGATACAGGATTTCCCTCCCCATTCAAGGCTAGACAGGGATCCCAGTTTTCTTAGGTTTGAGTAAGTTCATGAAGGGAACACCCTGACCTTGGCCCTGAGCTGCAGGGATGACATTCATTCCTTGGTCAAGAGCACTCACATTAACGTTGAAAAACGTGTTCCCATCTGCCAAGTCCTGGCCAAGTGTAAATCTCAAGACCTCATACCCCTAGATAAAGAGCCCACATAGAGACTCTCCAGTTAGTTCTCCCCCACCCTCCCCCCACCCTCCATCAGAAGCTCTGGTGCCTTTTACTTCTGTATTCCTAATTTCTAATAAAAATTCTGTCTTGCCACTGATCTGAGGTCCGTGGGTTCGTTCCTTGAATCCCAAGACCAAGGATCTACTGAAGAGTGAAATTCCAATATCAGCCCTAGTAGAATGCGGTGGTGTCATAGCTCACAGCAACCTCAAATTCTTGGGCTCCAGGGATCTTCTTGTCAAAGTCTTCTGAGTAGCTGGGACTCAGGAGCCTACCACAATGCCAGCTATTTCTTCTATTTGTAGTAGAGAAGGGTCCTGCTCTTGCTCAGGCTGGTCTTGAACTCCTGAGCTCAGGCGATCCTTCCACTTTGGCCTCCCAGAGTGTTGATTTCTTCTCAAAGAAGTAAAATGACCATTGGAATCTTGCAAATATTAAAGTCTTACTGTTAAATTTGGTTCTGGATTTTTCTAAATAACTATAGCTTGCAGAATCAAGCAATCAGAAAATCCTAGAATTTGAAGAAAACTAAGAGAAGGTAATTTAGTCCAACTCTATAATGAAAGGTATTATTTTATATTCCACACAGATTGTTAATTAGCCCCTTTGGGAATTTTTTTCTCCACAGTTTTTCAAGGATGTCTGTTCTTTGAATAATAGCTACAGTTTTAGATTCAAACAGTTGAGTTAAATGCTTATTTCGAAAATGGAGAAAGTATAAAATAATAACTAGCAATTGGACAATACTACAGAAATTTCCCTTGAGTCCCTCAGAATCCACAGAGGTGGCTGTAAACTGTATATCCTTTGATAGTGATTTGCCTGAGAATAAAAAATGTAGACATCAGCCTCCTAAAAATCTGAGAACATAGAGTATCAATGTCTTTATATCGTGATCAAGAAAATGCCATGAAGGCTATCTAACAGTACGATCAAAATATTTCTGATTATATATGAAGCACATTCTGCCCTATGATTGCACCAATGTACACAATTATGATTTAATAAAATTATTTTTTTAAAAAATCTGAGAACATACAAGAGGTGGCACTTCTTGAAAGAAGTGAGGAAGGCTCAACTTGTCCTCTGAGCTTTAAATTTACCTGATTAAAAACTGCACAGGACACAAGGCTGTCACAAACAGCACACTTACTTATTTTAACCCAAGTGCTTACTTAGGTCTTTTTGTGAAATTTGAAAAGGATTTACATTTTATAATTGGAACGGCCTGCATGCATTTATAATTCCAAGCTAGCTCCAGGCATCTTATATTATTTTAAAATATTTTATTATCAATTCTTCCAGTTGCACTTATGCACGTAAAACAAAATCATAAAAATTCAATCCAAAGTTAAGTTGGCCATTATTTTTTGACGAGTCTTTTGGTTTTATTTCTTGGGATTGGCGTTAGTGTTTATATGAGCAATCCATGACAAAATATGTAAAGGAGTCCTCATAAATAATTTTGCGGAAATTCTTTTTACAAATGAGACTTTAGAACCAACTTCAAAGTTATACAGATACATGCTCAAAAGCAAATAAATCATTTCTAAAATGAAAGTGAGGATGAAAAGCATCTGACGTCCCAGTGAAAATAATGGGATTGATTTAAACTGACCCCGTGATAAATGGAATTTGACTCTCTGCTTTCACAATTGTAAGGCATCAGCGCACGTCCTAGACAAATAACCTAAGGAAACTGTTGACGGGAAGGATTCTGAGAGGTTCTGCAGAAAATCAACCCAGTGGAACATGACCAACGCACTCAGCTCCCTAAACTTTCTGGCTTCAATTGACAGCAATTGAGGGCCTCCTCTTTCGACTGTTTAATTTGATTGGCATGAGGGGAAAGTGACTTCCCTGCAGCGAGGGCCACAGGGCAGAGCAATGAAGCAAGGGCTTTGGAGCCGAATCAGAAATCTTGGGCCAGCTCCACTATTTAGTAAATACCGTCTCAGCCGCCGAACCAGGCCATGTCGGGAGGCTGCCAGTTCCTACCTGGCAACTGGGTGTCACCAGCCCAGTGAGAAAGAAAAGCGTCCTGAGATGAACCACTCCCTGCTCGGGATCTCAGGTGCAAGGTCAGGGAGGGGCAGGCAGGGAGAACTGGCCAGACCCAAATCTGCAAGTCCATTTACCCAAGTCGTACTCAACCCAAATATCTCCTGTTTGCACTGTCCAATGACCAGCCAGGCTCTCCATCTACTTGGGCATTTTTAAGATTCCCTGCTTTTAGCATTCTTTCTAGCGTGGGGCCTTGAAGTAGAATTCAGTCCCCTTTGTATCAAAATAATAATAATAAACACGCACAACACGCCACATTTCTCCTGAATCCAAAAGTTGCTTTTTGTGATTACGGGTTCTCTGGTGGACAGTGCCCAAAGAGGACTTAGAAATACTCTGAAAGATGAATATAAATTTCACTATAGTAAGTCAGGATGGAATAAAGGAACTGAGAGACCAGCAGCCGAACAAACAGCAGGCAGTGGCCTGTGGCCCTGCCTTGTCTCACCAATGATATTTTCGTTTTTGTGACTTTAGCATCAAGGGATCCCATTTTGGCTACTATTTGTCATTTTTTACCAATTTGCTAGCTATGATTCCTGTCATTCAGCCAGAAGGAACTTTCTGGGCCTGCTCAATGTATGTAGCCATCCAGCACGCTCAGGACTCGCCATCTGTCCTCTGCACTGCCCTCAGCTGCCTCCGGGGAACCTCTGCTGCCTGTGGCACCCTGGAGCCAGCAGGATCTGCTGGGGACACGGGCTGCGTTAGGGTGCCGCAGCCAGCACAGCCCTCAGCCACACGGGCACACGCCTCTGTTCATTGCTTCTGGATTACGACACAGCAGCTGAGCATGTCCACCAAAGCCGCCTAGCATGGAGCCAAGTTCAGGATCTGCCAGCCAGATGCTGCCTCTTAAATAGCCCCCCAAAATAAGCTTTATGCTTTCATTACTCTTGTATTTGCCGAGGCAATTAACTTATACAACTCAGTAACTTAGAAAAAACAAACTCTCCGAACTCCCAGACAGGTAGCTTTTTCTTTAAGAGATGGAGTCTTGCTCCGTCACCCCAACTGATTACAGTGGCAGGACCACATGGTACAAGTGAACAGAACACAAAGGAGAGTGCAGGAGAGGAAATGATACAGGGTCCCTCCATTCAAGGCTGGACAGGGGATCCCACTTTCCCTAGGCCTGGGCAATGTCACGAAGGGCACGCCCTGACCTTTTACCCTGAGCTGGGGGGACTGTATTCATTCATTTGTTGATAATGCAACACTCATTAGCGCTGAAGACCTGTTTCCATCTGCCAGGTCCTGGCCAAGTGTAATTCTCAAAACCTAACACCCCTAGACACGGGGCCCACATAGAGACTCCCCACTTGGTCTCCCCCCTGCTAGATGCTCTGGTGCTTTTCACTTCTTCTGTATTCCTTTCTAATAAAATCCTACCTTACCACTGATCTGTGGTCCCTGGGTTCATTCTTCAAATCCCCAAGACCAAGGACCTTCTGAAGAGAGAAATTCTGGTAACAAATATCCACAGAGATGTCATTTTAATTATGCTAAGGTAGCCCTGCTCATAAAATGTATTTTAAGGACGGACATCACACACAAACTGTTGTCCCAAGTGTTAAGTTACTGGCATCAAGTTGTTCAGTATTGTGAAGACATGACAAGTACTCTGGACATCAATCATCTTAAATATACTGCAGTCCGACAACCACACTCACCTCTGGGGACATTCCGGCACCCCACAAAGACCCACGTGGAGCCCTATCAGCATCCTTGTAGATCCCAAACACTAAATCTGCCTCTTGTCTGGTCTTTCTAAATATTTTTCATTTCCAATCTTCTCTATGTAGTTTCCCCAAATTAGGCACCCAAGCCCCTCAGTTTTTAGCATTTTATCATTGCTGAGACAATGGACGGGACGCACAGCACAGCATCTGTGCCGGGCACTGGGGAGGAGCAACATGGGTAACAGAATCCGTCCTCCAGAAGCTCAGTGCAGGGGTGAAGAGGGGCACGTGAAAAGAAAAATTGTAAGTCAGATGGAGGCTGCGTACTGAGCGAGACGAAGGCCCAGTGATGGCCAGAGCCCAGGCTGAGAAAGGAAGCGGCAGCCCTTAGCGGGGTGGGAAGGGCAGGAGAGAAGTTACCCAGAGGTCACCAAGTCTCATGAAACTGGCAAAGCAGATGGTGCAAATAATGATCGAGTGAGAGAAACGGGAACCAATTCCCCCTTTGTCTAGGGGTACTAGGTCTTGAGAATCACACTTGCCTAGGACTTGGCATTGGGAGCACATTTTTCAATGTTAGTGAGTATTATGACAAAAGAATGAATGCAGTCCATCCAGCTCAGGGCAAAAGGTCAAGGCGTTCCCTTCATGAAACTACCCAGGCCTAGGAAAACTGGGGTCCCCTGACATCAAATTCTGCTGTTTTCTGCTCCAGGAAGAAATCTATAGCAACACTAATGAATACTTACTCTACTTACCCAATAGACAAAAATACAAACAAAACCGCAAAAAAAAGAGAGAGAAAGAATGTTCTTCCCTGAATGGTTTTATGATGAGAACCCAGGTGGAGAGGTTCACGTGTGCATGGACTTGACTGACAGTTAAACACAAAATGAAGAGAGTCTAAGGGTTCTGTCCCTTCTAAGTAGTCACATACCTCAAACCCAGAGCTGTGGAGCAAAAAAAAATGTGACCCAGAGCAGTGCTTCTCAAACTTTAATTGCACTTGAATCAACTGAAATCTTGTTACACAGATACAGATTTGGAAATGGGGGGTGGGGAGGGTGGGCAAAGATCCTGCATATCTAATATGCTGCTAGGTGCTGCTGCGGGCCCTACACCACATTTTTTTGAAGGCATTAACAATTTTTTATTGAAAGACCCTGCATGCTAGCGTGAACCCCATTAAAATACATGTGCATAAATTCTTTCCATGCAAATGTTACTTTTTTAACATTGGAGGCATGGAGGCAGCTTCCATTGGATGACAGGAACAGGGTGTTAAGTAGGACGTAGGCTAAATGAAATGAAAGCATAATCTGATGGGCCCCTTGCTGCCACCTCCCGCCTCCTTCTCCCTCTACTCATTTTCCAATCTTTCACGCCATAGGGATCAGAGCTACTTTTATGACCTCAAATGGAAGAATGTCATGTTTCAACGTAGGTCAGAGAGGAGGTACTTTATCAAACCACTTTCCTTTCTCTCACCCACAAACAAATGAAATTAGATTTTTACAGTGGGTCCCTGGGAGGAAAACATTGCCAGGGAATCTCTAAGCATTAGTTCCTAAGTCACATTTTGAATGGTGAGGACATAATGGGCCCCGTCCCTCCTGCTTCTGCATAGAAACGGAAGGCAGGGGCAGAGAAGACCAGTCAACCAAAAAATACAACCCCAAAGGAGGCAGTTGTGAGTGGGTGGAACACTGGAATTAGTCCACTGCTCAAGAGAAGGAATGGGAAATCCACGATTATTATCAGTTTTGTGCCAGGCATTTTTATACATGTGTGTTAGCCCTCGGGACACTTGGGGAGGACAGGTGTCCCCTTCAAGCCCTGCCACGACAGTTACGGAGCCCTGCTGAAGTCATCAAGTTCACACATGGCGCAGCCAGATTCAACCAAGGTCTATTTGAATCAAAAAGCCTATTTTCTCCTCTAAAAGAAATCTCTGAAAAGGCATAACTCAGGACACAGCCACACCTGAGGTAGGAATTTTAAAGAGAAGTCATGAGATGCTACCGTCTTTTTCATTTTCACACATGGAATGCTACTTGGTGATTAAAAAGAATTTACTCTGTCCTACAAGTCTAACGTACAGAGTCAATTTACACAGGCAAGGAAGAACAGTAAAGCTCAAGAGACACATGGATCTGCTTCCTGAAGGAGCCTTGCTCTTCAGGGCATAAATCAAAACCAAATTCCCCCAAGTCTAAGCAAGGTGAACAACATACGAGACCAGAAAAGATAGAGAGGAAAATTTTAAAGTGTTAATATAGTTGAGCATTAATGTTTGAAATGGAACTCTTATTATTCCTGGTTTTAGTTCACAGAACATCAAGAAAAACTGAACACAATTCAACACTCTAATTCTATTCTTTTTTTTTTTTTTTTTTTTTTTTGCAGTTTTTGGCGGGGGCTGGGTTTGAACCCACCACCTCTGGCATATGGGGTCGGCGCCCTACTCACTGAGCCACAGGCACCGCCCTCAACACTCTAATTCTAATGGATAAAAAACAAATACAAACATTTGGCTTAGAGAGACAACCCATCTCACCATGAGCACACCAGCATTACCAGCTGAGACCACTTAACCACATTTACCAAATAAGGAAGCTTTTTCAATGCTTGACATCTTTGCACAGTGAGCTCACTTCCCTTCTCACTGGGTTTCTACAGTAATGGGAGCGCTCATCTGAGTCAGTAAATCACCAGGCTCCCGGTGCAAACCTGGGCTGCGTGGTCTCCTGAGAGCATGAAGGCTGGGTTCAGATTATTACTGACTGGATACAGAAGAGAAAGACTTAAAATCAACTCTAAAATACTGAACAGGAAGAAGCTGCATCAAGCAAAACCTATCAATGAGGTCATTTACTGCTGCGAATAAAAATGGTGGACCCCACTTCCCTTCTTCCACTTACTTGTTCAGTTGCAAACATGCTGCTTTGCTCTAGGGCTGAGTCTGTATAAACCAATCCACGAATTTCAATGATTTGGACTAGCGAATGGCTCAACTTCTCTGCACAATCCAAAGAAACAAAATGACTTTTTCCCCTTTTTAATTAGCTGTTTTTTGTACAGCATAGAAATAGTGCACACGGACAAAGCATGGATAAATCTGCAATGCGATTTACAGCACGCGTCTGTAAAATGGCATTACTGGGTGGGACCACACCTACGGTGCATCTGACAAGGATACATGTGAAATTTACTAAATGTAGAATAGAAATGTCTTAACACAGTAACCAAGCAAATGCCGCGAAGGCTATGTTAACCAGTTTGATGAAAATATTTCAAATTGTATATAAAACAGTACATTGTACCCCATGATTGTATTAATGTACACAACTATGATTTAATAAAAAAAAAAAATGACATTACTGGGAGCAGGGTTGTCTGCCATAGTTAGAAGTTAGAAGCCTATGATTGTAAAGAGGTTTTTACTAGACCTTCTCTTAAATATTTAAGAGATATTTAAATACATTCCACTTCTGAGGTAAAAAGATTTCATCTTTTTTTTTCCCCTAAATTTCTGTGTGCCAAACCATAGCCCTAGACTAAGAATGCACATTTTGCTTTAAAGGTAAAAGATTTCCATACAAATAAATATATTTGAAATGAAAAATTTTGGCATTTGTGTTATGAATATGACTTTTCGCCATTAATCTTAGACCTAAATTCATCTTACAGATTCTGTGATTTTTCCAACACTGGGAGCCTAGTCATGAAGCCCATGAGTCTGTATCAGAGAGGTGTTCAGCAGAGAAAAACTGAAGTGTGTTCGGGCCTTACGTGGGGAACTGTAAGGGGTCATACGGTAAACCTTGTATGTTCTGTAAGCCGCACGCTCCCTACACAGTAACCCAACTCTGCTGCTGGCACAGGAAAGCAACCACAGAAAACACAAGAACAAATGGGCAACACTATGCCTGGGAAAACACAACAGGGAAATCTGATTCTTACATAATTTCCACTCGTCACAATATATGCCTCTTAGTCTTTTTAAAACAGCTAAATATATAAAAAAAAAACATTCCTTCACAGTTCATGGGCCACACAAAAACAGACAACAGGCTGGATCTGGCCTACAGCTTACCAACCTTGCCTCAAAAGGCAGAAATCAACATCCCCCAAAGAGAACAGGAAACAAACGGCACCTTTAACTCTGCAGGATAGAAAAGTCATGCAGGTGAAAAAAAAGAAGGGAGACACCTGGATTCCTTACTGAGAAACTTGCTCTGAGCAGGCAAGTGGGCACTGTTAAAGATGCCACAAAAGAGGGGCAGTCCCTGTCTCCTCTCCTTTGGGGATCTGTCTCTGCAGGAGAACGTGCCCCAAGCTCGTGTAAGCGGTCACCAGCTCTTGGGGCAGGCGCTGGGAGCGGAACAATCTCCCAGGCATGGAGATGTTTGGCTGCCCGGAGACAAGCCCTCGAGCAGCTGCACGCGTTACTGAATTAAGGAGACGGGTGGCTCCTTAGCAAGCAGGTGTTATACACTGGACACTCAAAGTGCAGCAGGGTGGGAGTGGAGCCCAGGGAAAGAGCACGTAGTGATCATTAAGCACATAGCTCTTGTGCACGGGCCCCACACCTGTTGCATAATGCTTCAATAAAAGGCCACGGCAGCGGATGCTCAGGGCTCTCCCTGGAACGTGGGAAGCCCCCTCTTGCAGGCATTTGTACCTTCAATCTGTGGTCCCGGCTGGTTTTATTCACGCGGTGACGGGGTGCCCACAGTGGGCACCGACAGGGATCTGCTAACAGTGGAACTCATGGTTGGAGAGAGAAACTCGCCCCACCCAAAGAGCGAGACAGAAATAAGTTTTTAAAAGGCTAAAGGTGGCGGACAGAGAACTATACAGACACAGAATGGGGAGCATCAGTAGCCAGGAGCTGATGAATCAGGCAGAGGGGGAGAAAGGCCAGGAAAGGAGCAACAAGGAAAAGGTGGGACGCCAAAGGTGTGGAATTCACCTGGCGGCATACAGGTCTCTAGTAAAGACCTTTCCGATCTGACACAGGCCTGAGGGGTCCACACTTGCTCCAGCTGCCATTGTGGTCTAGTTACCAAGCAATGGAGAAATGATGGGCTCCCCTGACAGCAGACAAAACTCATGATTCCTATGGTTTGGGTGTGGTTTGTTGTTGCCCAAATTTGTACTGAATTTTAATGGCCAGGAACAAGAGTTTAGGTCACGGGGCTTGGCCCCCTCAGGAACTCACCCATCTGGGTGAATTTTCCTTTGTAGAGGTGCATCACTCTCTAGAATATAGTTTGCAATCAAGCGACGCGCCCTCTCGGGGTTGGACCCTTTCTGTACCCGCCTGCTCCCTCGAACTTTCCGCTATGTTATGACACAGCACGAAAGCGCTCGCTGGCTGCCAGAGCCACGGCTGAACTTCCCAAGTCTCCGGTATTCTGTTAAAGCAAGTATGACAACCATGAACATCTTAATGTAAATACTGGTGAATTACGGGCAGAGGGTGGTTTCTCAACTCCAGCTTTCACACTGCCCAGAAACTGTCTGCATGAAAAGCAGGTTCAACGCTGGACGGCCTTCACGAGTGTAGTGTCGTGGTTGGGCAGATGCCTTCAAGCCAAATTGGCTGGGTTCAATCCCGGCTCTGTTACTTATTTGCCTTCTAACCCGAAACAAATTACATTATTCTTTCTGTGGCTCGTTTTACTAATTATAAGAACAGGATGAAAATAATAGGCCCTACTTTACGGGATGATTGGAAAGATTAAATAAATAGATATATGGAGTTGCCTAGAATGTTCTTTTACATATGTGGTCAATATCTATTATATCTGACCATTGTTACGATGATTAAAGAAAAATTTGGTGTAGCACAAAACTCTCCATCATTCAACCCCAGCTGGCTACTTGCTGTCCTCCTTCTAACGCCACCTTTATCTCATACTTACTCAGAGGCCGGGCCCTGGCCTCGTATTTCTTCACGATGTAGGTTGTAGGACACAGTAAGTCTGATGGGTTACAGACAGGATGTATTTTCATGAACTGCATTACAGGAGAATACAACAGAAAAATCAGAAGATACACCGCATGGTGACACAAGTATGTCAGCGTACGCGCTCACTAAATGTCAATACATTTCTTAATGTGGCTCATGTCCAAAAAAAAAAGCTAACGGCAGCAGCTCTAATCACACATCACACCAGTCTATACTGAGCTTTTGCACCACATCACAAGTTTTTACAAAAGAGAAGACTCTTCCCAGTCTTATCTTTTGCCTGAGTTGCCATTTTCTGTTGTGCTGATGGGAATATTTCCACCAGCCTTTGGATCGCGTCTGGTGGATGGCAAAACTTCATGGGAGCTTTTGCCACCACCTCTGGATATCCCAGCATGAATTGTTCCTCCCACTGTGCTTAAAAGATACTATGGCACAGCCTAGGGGTATCACTGACCTGTCCAATCACATACTGACTTCTCCAGAGCCTCTTCTGCTGTATGGTGTGACCCACAAGGCTGAACCATGTGCCTGGCACAAAGCAGATCTACACTGCCCAGCTGAATGGGGTCTCTGTTTGTATCAGTGACTCAGCATGCTAATACAAATTTTAATGACTCAAACTGGGAAAGGATGGGGACGAAGACTGCCTGTCAACGTATTAGATCAGTGGTTCTCAACCTTCCTAAATGCCACGACCCTTTAATACCGTTCCTCATGTTGTGGTGACCCCCAACCATAAAATTACTTTCGTGGCCACTCCATAACTGTAATTTTGCTACTGCTAATGAATCCTCATGTAAATATCTGATATGCAGGAAGTATTTAGGCGACCCCTGTGAAAGGGTCGTTCGACCCCCAAAGGATGAGAACCGTTGTATTAGATGATCAAAACTATGTCCCCCCCCCAAAAAAAGAAACAAAACTATGTACTCAAAGATCTCATTACTTTGGAATAAGGAAACTAAAACAGTAAAGAAAAAGCAAACAAAAAACTCACCAAAAAAAATCTACTAGGCAGGTATAGGACCAAAGAGGCACACCCCCAAGCTGCTGAGATTGTGTTTTCATCTGAATAAACCAGCTGACAAGGGCAGTGATAGGAAAATAATCACACCAGTCAATCTCAGCGCACTATGTGTTTTTGTTTTCTTTTGCTTTGTTTTGCAATGCTATCATAACCAGACACTCTTGGGGGCGCCACTTCCAGTTCTGATTCTTAAATTTCAATAGGAACATGGAAAAATACAAGCTGTGTACAGAGAACAGGAGTTCCCCAAATTGAAACAGTATCATCTTAAAAATAACTGAACCTAAAAATAAATATATATATATATACACACACACACACACATATAAATAACTGAACCTAACAGCAGTGTTCAGCAAACGCTGACACTTCCAGATGGATTCTGATCCTGGCGCCTTTCACACAGGACTGCTCAGTACATTTTGCTGGTGAACTAAATATGAAAATTTTATATATTTCCAATGTACAGAAGGTTTTAATTAATTTTGTAGGGGTAACAGTCTGAGATTCAGAATTTTCAAATCTTTAAGAGTCTAAATATTTATTACCTCACTGGTTCATGGTCATTAGAGGGTTTTCTGTTACTTCCACGTATCTTATAAAGTTCTAATACTAATTTGATACACTTTAGACTGTAGTAGGCAAGGACAGCCCAATGAAACTGCTAAAATTCAAATTCTAGGCCGGGTGTGGCGCCTCACACCTGTAATCCCAGCACTCTGGGAGGCCAAGGTGGGTGAATCGTCTCAGGTCAGGAATCAAGACCAGCCTGAGCAAGAGGGAGACTCTGCCTCCCAAGCGTTGTGGCAGGTGCTTGTAGTCCCCGGTCTTCAGAAGGCTGAAGCAAGAGGATCACCTGAGCCCAGGAGTTTGAGGTTGCTGTGAGTTAAAATCGTAATGCCCCAGGGCACTAGCCGGGGTGACAGAGTCAGGTGCTGTCTCAAAAACAAGCAAACAAACAAACAAATGAAACAAAAAATAAAATTCAAATGTGGGCATAATTCAGTCACAGTAGCTCCAAAGAGGAGATTACAAGGTATACACATTAAAGTGTTCTATGAAAATAATTTGGAGAATCTTTCACCTTTTGTCCTGCTTCTTTTCTAGGTCACCTTAATAATAATTCGGATATTTGTCTGTTTCTCAACAAACCACCAACAAAGTATAGAATTAAACCCAGGATGCAGTAACTCACTAATGGCTGTCACTTTATCAGAGCTCTGTGGTTGACATCAAATAATGTACACTAAGGACACACTTGTTCCCTCCTGTTTTTATCTGTAATTTACTTTGACCTCTATACTGTCAGTGTGAAATAGAATATTTCCAATTTATTAAGTTCTTGTTTGAGTTTTCCACAGAAGTGTATGTGAAGTCTCCTAAGTATTTTAGAATAGTTCCAGCCATTTAATTTAAAAAAAAAAGGGGGTAACATAACAAACCACTTCAAGGACTATTGGAAAGTCAGTGACCCTGAGCAAAGAGGTTACAAGTAAAAATATTATAGTAATGTGTACAACTCAGAGCCACAGTAGGGATCATGAAAAATTTAGATTACATTGTCTTCTAGCAAAATCTGCAGCAGGGCAGCTAGGAAACAGTAGCAGAGGAAAGAATGTATCCAACAAATAAAAGTACCAGCTTTTATTTTATTTTATTTATTTTTGCAGTTTTTGCCCAGGGTCAGGTTTGAACCCACCACCTCCAGTATATGGGGCTGGCGCCCTACTCACTGAGCCACAGGTGGCACCCCAAAAGTACCAGCTTTTAAGCCAAGAAAACCAGCCAGTCATTTACAGGAGATACACAGTACATAGAGAAATCTGCCCTCTGGAGATATTCCCAGTGGAACTTCTCATCCCTTCCTTGTCCTACTGAAGCAAAGACACCTGGAAAACTTTCAGTAGTTATTTGGGGTTTCTCACTCCACTGGATTTTCTATACGTAATGGGATTTGCTACAGAGAAGATGTCGTGACAAGAAAACAAGGCAAATAAATGATCTTACTGTATCGCAAGACTGCGCTCAGGGAACTTCAGATTTCAACGCCAGCGTTAGGGAGGCCCCACTGGACTGCACAGGCCATTAGTGTTTATGGATAGCACTTATAAATGGCATTATATACTTTTAAAAGATTACACATGCGACCTAAAAATATAGCATAAAGATCTCTAGGAAAAATACAATTTAATTTGTGGAGAAGCTTAAAACTTATTTAGGCTTCATGAGGATAACTTTATCTATAGCTTGAGTATCTGCATAATCAAATCTCAAGAGCTTATTTTCCCACCTAGGCACATAGTGGGCCCTTAATAAAGCTGTAATAATTGATACATGGGTGTTTATCAGACATTTAGCACATGGTGATATAATCTATATTATATATAGATATATTTACGTGTGTGTATGTGTGTGTATATATATATAATTTGAACTGAAAAACTGTTCAGCACAATGGCTTCTGAGTTATGTTACAGTCCAGAATTTTAACTCCATGGGAGGCTTGCTTTTTTGATGACTGCCATAAAAACACGATACCTCGGCATGGAGAGAACTGAACTGACACTTGATAAATGCAGAGACAGCTACTGCTGACTCATTGTCTCCAGGGGATGTCACCTGATTTGTTTTGGTAATGGGGTCAACTCAGGGCTGAAACCTCACAAGAATGTTCTCAAGATGGAAAAGCACACTGTGAACTTAAAAAGAAAAGGGGGTTGGGGGTTTACCTTCCCATGAAGGACGCAGGTGTAACACAGTGTCACGATGGCTGAATTTGAGTCCCACCTACAGCACACGCTCCCTCTAGATCCCTGGCAATATCACTTCGTCTTTCTGGGATCCCAGGCCAGTTATCTGAAAAATGACCCCTTTGCACTTTATAAGACGGCTGAATGTAATGGTGACAAACCATCCATTATACGGCACTATTGATAAGTCACGTGCCCTGTGAACGAGACTCTATCAACTGCAATAATCAAAACAGATTTGTCTCTGCCCGCAGAACAAAACCAGGCAAACAGGGGCTGTGCACAATGACTCTCTGTAGACATGATGGAAAGTCTATAGAACCAATAATTACCGGGACTTATTAAATAAAGGCAATGAACACCTTAGTACTTACTCTGTGGAAGAAATCAGGCTAAGTAAGTTATAGTAAACGTCTAAATTAGGCATTTTCTTAATCGCTATATGAAGACATTTATATTCTGCATTTAGTAAATTTCACCTGTACCCTTCTAAGATGCACCATAGGTGTGATCCCACCAATCGCCCTCCCTCCACCCAAGATATTACATTTTCTACCAAATGAAGGTCTATGTCAGCCCTGTATCAGAAAAGAGTATCTGCGCCATTTTTCCAACATGATTGGTCTCTGTCACCTGTCATCCTTGCAATATTTCAAACTTTTTCATTATTGCTGTATCTGTTACGGTGATCAGTGGTCTTTGATGTTATTATTGTAATTGTTTTGGGTGCCACAAACCACACCCACGTAGGACACGGCACGTAACTAATAAACTACAAGTGTGCCCTGATCACTTCCCACCTGACCGTCCCATTCTGCTCCCTCTCCTGTGGCCTCCCTGTTGTCACAGATACAACAATATCGAAATTAGGCCAATGAGGAACCTACAATGGCCTCTAGGCGCTCAAGTGAAAAAAAGAGTCATTTCGCTCACCTTATAACAGAAGCTGGAAAGGAGTAAGCTTGGTGAGGAAGACCTTTCTAAAGCTGAGACAGGCCAAGAGCCAGGCCCTTGGCACCAAATGGTGACCCAGAGCCACCATGCCCAGATGACGTGAGACCAGAAGGATATTCATCTGCCTCAGCACCCGGAGCTGGCAAACAAGAATGTGCCCAACCTCCAAACGGTAAAGGCCATGCAGCCTCTTAAGTATCAAGGCTTGGTGAAGGAACGGTGTACTCTAGGCATTTCTATCAGTGCCTCACCAACCCAGGAATGCAGCGTCTCCACGGTCACCTCCACCAGCCTCCTGCGCTCACACCTGCCGCCCTGCATCACAGCCACAGGCTTACAGGCGGGGAAGCTGATGGAGACACCTGCAGAGGAATGCTGTGCCCCGGTTCCAACGAGAAAGCAGAGGTGGGGGCTGCGTTAGCAACCGAGATCTGCTTTAGAGGCAGACTCAACCAGGAAACCTGGAAGGGACATTTAGTGTTGAACAAACCTGTAGCCAGAAAGTTTTAAAGAAAAAAAAAAAAGGAGAGAGAGAAAAGAAAAGACAAAAAGAAAGCAAAACAGACTATGGCTGATATGGAGAAAACGTGAGCAGTCTGGACAGAAGACCACAACATTCTCTAACGCCAAAGCCTAGTGCACAGAAAGCCCTAACACTCCTCAATTCAGGGACAGCGGAGAGAGGCAAGGAAGCTGCCAAAGGAAAGTTTCAACCTCGCAGAGTCTGCTTCATGAGGTGTCAGGAAAGCAGCGGTTGCCATGACGTGAAAAGTTTCAGGTGAAGTCACAGTGCTAATGTGAAGCTATGTATCCAGAACGTCTGGCCAACCTCACTGACCAGGGCGGCTACACTAAACAGCAGATTTTCAGTATGCACAGAACATCTCTCTGTTGGAACATGATGCCTGCTAGGACTTCACGGGCATAGAGAAGCCAATGTCTGGCTTCAAAGCTTTAAAGAACTCTCTTATTACGGTCTAACACACTCAGCAACTTTAAATCGAAGTGAATCCTCACTTTCCTTTCCCAAAATCCTAATGCCCTTAAAAATCACACTAAATCTACTCTTCTTGAGCTGCGCACAGAACCACAAGTCCTGGGCGACAGCACACCCGACTGTAGGATGGTTTATGAGTATTTCACGCCCACTACTGACACATCCTAATTAGGGAAAAAGTTGCCTATAGCCGTACATGAGGGAGGCTGAACAGGGAGGCTGCTTGAGCTCGGGAGTTGGAGGCTGCAGTGAACTATGATCACACCACCGCACTAGCACTAAAGCCAGGGTGACAGAGTGAGACCTGTTTCTTTTATTAAAAAGAAGGAAAATAAAATGTGTTTCAAAAGGTTCCCACTAATCGACAATGCACCTGGTCACCCAAGAGTACTGATGGAGATGTGTAAGATTAATATTTTCACGCCTGCTAACACAGTATCCATTCTGCAGCTCGTGAACCAAGGATTAATTCTGACCTTCAAGCCTTACGATTAAAGAAACACGTGTCCATAAGGCTTTAGTTACCATAAATAGTGATTCCTCTGATGGATCCAGGCAAATTAAACTGAAAACCTTCTGGAAAGAATTTACTATCCTAGATATAAACATTCACAATTCACGGGAGAGGTCAAATATCAACATCAATAGAAGTTTGGAAGAAGCTGATTCCAGCCCTTGTGGATGACTGAGAGGGGGCTCACGACTTCAGCAGAGAAAATAAATCCATATGTGCTAGAAATATCAGAAGAATTAGAAGTAGGGCAGATGACTGAACTGCTGCAATCTCATGAAAAAACTTTTATCACTCGGGAGTTGGCTCCTATGGATGAGAAAAGGAAATGGTTTCTTGGAATGTAATCTACTCTTGGTGAGGATGCTGTGAACGTTGTTGCTATAAAAAGAGATTTAGAGTATTCTATAAACTTGGACGAAAAAGCAGTGGCAGGGTCTGAGAAGAATGACTTCGATTTTGAGGGAAGTTCTAATATGGGTAAAATCTTATCAAACAGTATCGCATGATACAGAGAAGTCTTTCGCAAAAACAAGAGTTCGTCAATGTGGCAAAATTTATCATCATCTTATTTTAGGAAATGGCCGCGGCCACCCAGCCTTCAGCAGACATCAACACCGAAGCAAGATCTTCCACCAGCAAAAAAGTTTAGGACTTGCTGACCAGATGATTGTTAGCACTTTTTTTTGTTATGATATATTTTTTAATAAAGACATGTATATTGCAGGTGGCACCTGTAGCGCAGTTGTTATGGTGCTAGCCACATACACCAAAGCTAGTGGGTTCGAACCAGGCCCTGGCCAGCTGAACGATGACAACTGCAACAAAGAAATAGCTGGGCGTTGTGACAGGTGCCTGTAGTCCCAGCTACTTGGGAGTCTGAGGCAAGAGAATCACTTAAGCCCAAGTGTTTGAGGTTGCTGTGAGCTGTGACACCCCAGCACTCTACTGAAAGTGACATAGTGAGACTGCCTCAAAAAAAAGTCTATTTTTTTTTAGACATTATGCTATTGCATACTTAATAAACCACAGTATAGTGTTAGCTTTTATATTCATTGGGAAACCAAATCATTTCTGTGACTTGATTTTTTGCAATACCCCCTTTATTGCAATGGTCTCTAACTGAAAAAAAATCAAGGTATGCCTATGTATGGGTCTTTTACTTCCTTGGTTAAATGTACACCTAAGAATTTAATTTTTTGGTTGCTATTGTAAATGGGATTATATTCTTAATTCCCTTTTCAGTAAACTAGTTATTAGTGCTATAGAGAAAAGCTACTGATTTTTGTATGCTGATTTTGTGTCTTGCAACTTTGCTGGACTTGAGTAAAGCATTTGTAATCCTTGTAGATTCTCTAAGACATCTGTATATTGAGATAACCAATTCAACTGTAGTCAATTTTTTTTTTTTTTTTTTTTTTGAGACATATTCTCACTTTGCTGCCCTTGGTAGAGTGCCATGGAGTCACAGCTCACAGCAGCCTCAAACTCTTGGACAAAAGACATTCTCTTGCCTCAGCCTCCTGAGTAGCTGGGACTACAGGTGTCCACCACAACATCTGGCTATTTTTAGAGATGGGATCTCACTCTAGCTTAGGCTGGTCTCTAACCCGTGAGCTCAGGAGATCCACCTGCCCCGGCCTCCCGGAGTGCTGGATAGGCATGAGCCACCATGCCCAGCCTAACTGTCGTCAATTTCCACATGAAGGAAGTCTAAGGCTAGAATAGGAACTAACTGAAATAACTGTGACAATTCTCTGTAAATATTATTTGGGATATTAACGCTAAAATAACTAAATGTGTAAGGCATGTTTAAAAATAATAAACAAATACTCAGATATAGAACCAAATACCATGAACGAAAGGATCAGAATTATCAGTTCCCATTACAGTCTTCAACGTGAAATCAACATAGAGAAAATCAAATTCTATTTTAAGATGGTTTATATTGTTTATGGCTATTTTAAAGTACAGAAAAAATGTTCATATGACTTCCATTAAAGTCTTATTAAAAATAAAAACCAGTATCTTGAAAAACACTTCTCATAGTAGTAAACGTGTATCTTTTAACTTTTATGGGCAGTATCTCTCCAGCCTCTCATCGCTAATGAAACAAATCAGTGTTAAGTGTCTAGTATCTGCTGGGGCTGCAGGTACCAAGGACAAGGTCAAAATCAAGGAAAACAGGTTAACTAGGCTTGAGTCAAAGAGGGCAACTGTGGGCATATGTGAAACCATTTTATAGTTAAGATACATTTTACAGTAAACCCTTTATTTGCTAACGGGAAAGAAAGAAATATTTTACAAAGAGTTTCTTTTTGGCAGTTTTAGGCCGGGGCTGCATTTGAACCTGCTGCCTACAGTATATGGGGCCAGCGCCCTACTCCTTTGAGCCACACACAGTATTCTAAAGAGTCGCGTAGAGGAGCTGACAGAGGCTAGCCTGAGCAGCTGAGCTCTGGACTTCTCCGCACCACCAACTTGCTTCTCAGTCTATTTCTCGGTGTGAGGATGAGCCCGGGGCCTCCTTAAACTCGGTTCTGTCTCTAAACATACGTGATACACCGGGGCATGTGTTATGTCTATACACACATGTATTTTTCCATAATTTAACATCTTTGATTAGGAACTCAAATGCAACTATCTGTATTTAGAGCAGTGATTCTCAACCAGTGTGCCGTGAGAGGTGCTTACGTGTGCCAGAAAAATGTTTAAAGATCATGCATTAAATTATTCTTGAAAGACGTTCAAAGCATGTAAGTATATTCTTTTTTACTCTTTTTTTTAATCAACATAATTTAAGTGTGCCACTGGAGTTTAACTACAGGTTCAACTGTGCCGCAGTATACAAAAAGTTGAAAAACCTTGCTTTAGTCTATGTAGCAAGTGGTATGGAAAGTGCAGACATGACTTAGAATTAATTCTCTTTGGGAACAAAGGGATTTCCAATGCAATCAGGGAAACAAAAAAACATCCCCAAAAAGGTTATGATTGATCTTGCTATGTAATAATATTAACGTAGATATTGTCATATAGTGGGAATTCCAGCTGACGTCAATTGTTCCAAATACCTACTTTCTGCTCATTTTCTGGAATTTAAACCAGCACTGGGTCGGGAGATGAACTGTAGACACCAAACATTCAGTTCAACCCTCTGACACGTGTGATACGCCCGGCCTTCAGTACAATTCCACTCTGTATACACCATCAGACTAAGAACTTTTAAATAAATACATTCCTGACAACTGTGTCTAGATAATCCCTCCAATCTGCAGCTATCAAAGAAAGCAGGACTCAACTCCTTGTGTCCTTCAGTTCAACAACCTCATCATTAATCTCTCCTAAGGCCTCTCAGAGACGCAGGACGCTTCTTCCCACAATTACGACTCACTAAGACCCTCACTTGCCACAGCTAAATATCAGGTGTCTCAAAGTTTCATACAACACACTACAAAGGAAATGTCTGTGGTCCACGGATTTTATCCATTTCAGTTAAATAGTATCATCTGGTTGTGAGGCGAGGGCCGCTTTGACTCGGCGTTTTCCACTCTGCTGTTCTTCCTGTAGACCAAGCTGACGAGGTCACTGATCCAGGGGGAAGACTCTACACTTAATTAATGTTCCTGCCTTGCAGCCGGCTAATCAGAGCTCGCAGGCTCGTGGGAAATCTCCACTCTAAGGATTGTGAAGAGTGGCAGTGTCCCTTGCAGAATTATCTCTACCTGCCAATTAAGAAAATACTTAAATACACAGGGAGTAAAGCAATAGAAAAAATGAACACCTTCAGGTACATTTATTCTACAATACCAAAAGAAAAGAAAATTGAGCTATACATCAATACATGTATTTCAGAATACATGTTTTTAATTCATTATGTACTTTCGTAAACAAGGATTCCTTATCAGCTTAGTTTACTAGAAAGAGCACTGGTGGATAAAATACACAGAATCACCACTACCAAAAACCAAGTGCAATAATGTTTATGTTCAAGACTCTGGCTTTATTTAATCTCAAGTTTAAACTCCCGGGGGCGGGCAAAGGCCCAGTGCACTGGTGGGTGTTCCGGCTGATGGCTCCAGCAGCTGAGATGTTTACAGAGCAAAGGAAGATGGGTATTATTGCTCCCACCACCACAACTATCCATACATGAATTAAACTGAGTCCTTTACATGGGGCAGAAAATGTGGAATGCCCCTATGCTAGGGAAAGGACTTCCCAGAAAGCACTCATTCAGATTTACTGTAAATATCATTAATGAAGTGGAATACTGTGAATTGAGAATTTGAGATAAAATGGCTTGATGATGCGTTTGCACTTCAACTTTGTAGCTATGTGCAGACCACCTCGTGTTGTTTTCTTCACTTTTTAGGCACGCACACCACCAGTGCTCTACCTCCCAGGCTGTTTGTGATCATTTAATTAGATCACAGATGCTCCGTGCGTGTCCCTGCCACGTAGCTCTCAATGAAGATCAGCTGGTACTATGCTCTTTTTTGGAGACAAAGTCTCACTTTGTCACCCTCAGTATGACGGGCAGCGTAGCTCACAGCAACCTCAAACGCTTGGGCTCAAGTGATCGTTTTTTGCCTCAGCCTCCTGCGTAGCTGGGACCACAGACGCCCTCCACAACACCCAGCTAGTTTTTCTGTTTTTAACAAAGAAATAATATCTTTCATATTTAAAAGGATTCCAGTCTTTGTAACAGGCTCTGTGCAAAAAGGTTCAAATGATGTAGAGAATTTTTTTTTTTTTTTTGTAGAGACAGAGTCTCATTTTATCGTCCTCAGTAGAGTGCCGTGGCGTCACACAGCTCACAGCAATCTCCAACTCCTGGGCTTAGGCGATTCTCCTGCCTCAGCCTCCTGAGCAGCTGGGACTACAGGCACCTGCCACAGCGCCCGGCTATTTTTTTTTGGTTGCAATTTGGCCGAGGCTGGGTTTGAACCCGCCACCCTCTGTATATGGGGCCGGTGCCCTACCTACTGAGCCACAGGCGCTGCCCCTCATGTAGAGAATTTTTTAAAGGTTATTCTAATTGCTCTTGCTCAGGCTGGTCTCGAACTCCTGAACTCAAGGGATCCACCCTCCTCGGCCTCACAGAGTGCTAGGATTACAGGTGTGAGCCACTGTGCCTGGCCAAGCTATTACTATTCTTTAGGAGACTCTCTTTCCTTGGGCTGGATACCATGTTCTTGTCATCCCTTCCTTTCCAGTCTCCTTCCCTTTCCCCAAACATCACATGTTGAGAGTTCGCAGGCTGTCAAGGTTCTAGTTCCTCTTGACGTCTCACGCAAGGAGTGAGAGTCCTTTCTCAGAGGGATCTAATCTACTCTTGAGATTTTAACCAACGCTTAGAGGACACAGTTCCCAAAGGTATATTTCTAATTCAGATCTGAATATACACCTGTCGATTCAACACCTCCACTTGGGTGTCTCAGAGGAACCTCGAATTCATTCCTTATGACTAAAAACTCAACTTACCATCAATGATAAACACAAATGCTGCCTGTCTCAGTGAGTGGTCCGACAGCCACCCAATTGTGGGACCTAAAACCTCCTGGTCCTCTCTTTCTGCTCTGCACCCCATCCTCCTGTTACCTCTAGTAGGTCATAGCTCCCATCCATCTTCCTGTCTTCACAGCCGCTGTCTCCTCCCACCCGGAGGCAGTCATGCTTCCTCCGATCTGGGCATGACGCACAGCTAGAGTAACGTTTAAATCTACAAATACGATAACACTCGTTGGCTTACAACTTTTCTATTACCTCTCAGGTCTCAGGACAAGGAGTAAAACACTGTCACCTACTGATAAGCTGTACACATGGCCTCTGCTCCCAGGGCCCTCTGTACTCCAAAAACACCTGGACCTTCTCTTACTAAAATGTTAGTGTCTTTCCACCCCTTTCAAGGCCTTTATTATAACAATTTTGTTCCCTCTTCTTGAATATTTGAAAAGTGTTTCCTTCCCATCCCCATTCTCAGCTATTTCCTTCTCGTCCTTTAGGTCTCTGTACATAATCAATCCTCGCTAAAGATGCCTTTCCTGATCCCCTGGACAAAGTCTATTCACTGTACATTTGCAAAGTGTCCTATACTTCTGTATCACAATTCCCAGTGCATTTGTAATTACTTTGGTGTCTTTTTTCCTCAAAAGATAATCAGGACACGAGTACAGCGATCATGTCTGTCTTGGTCACAGCTGTGGTCCTTAATTGCATCAAACATCATGCTGGCCACAGATGGGCCAACCATGAAACTGGATAAATATTCGCTTAATTAACTAATATAAAAATGGCTCTGATTTAGTCCTTCACTTGGCAACTGCTCACCATCAGAGGATGAATGCGCATAAAACTCTCACTCTGGCAGACTATGATCACTTATAGGAAATATGTACTTGGACTTCTCGTTCTTACAAGAAAAAAATCAGGTCTGAAAGAGAATGAATACAGGAGGGAAGGTTTCTTTCTCATGCTGGGATATGAAGTAAACCACGGAAAGTTGCTAGAACCTCAAAAAGTGAAGGAGAAAAAATACTCCAAGGAGAGGGAAAAATCTGGGCAACCACAGACAAAGTCAAGTGTACACAGAGGTGGGTGAACTGTGCCTGGTGGTGGGGAATTCGGAAACACAGCAAGGGGCCAGGTTGAGGGAAGCTCTCATTATCAGGATTAAACTGTCAAGGCAGAATGTTACTATCAAAAATGGTAAAAATTTCATGATCTATGTACTAATAACTCAATTAAAAAAATAAATGAGTAAATGGTAAAAATTGGCTTGGCGCCCGTAGCACAGTGGTTAGCATGCCAGTCACATGCACTGGGACTGGCAGGTTGGAATCTGGCTGGGGCTTGCTAAACAACAATGACAATTGCAACGAAAAAATAGCCAGACATTGTGGCAGGCTCCTGTAGTCCCAGCTACTTGGGAGGCTGAGGCAAGAGAATTGGTTAAGCCCAAGAGTTTGAGGTTGCTGTGAGCTGTGGTGCCACAGCACTCTACTGAGGGGGACATAGTAAGACTGTCTCAAAAAAAACAAAAAAACAACAAAAGGTAAAAATTTCTTCACAGATCAGCATACAGCTGTAGAGATCAACTAGTGAGCTATTTCAAATATTTCAGACCAAAAGTAAGGAGGAAAGGAGGAAACTGGAAAACAGACTGGACAGTGTTGCTTGAATCCAGAAGGGGCATGTCATTGCCTAAGCAGAAAACCCCACCAGAGAAAGGAGTGGAGGGGGGGAGGAATGGAGATGCTAAATTTCTGTTTTGGAAAACCTAAGTTTTATGGGCTCCCAGGATGTTGAGTAGTGCTTAAAAGATGGACTTAAGAAAGAAGATGCAAGCAAATTTCAGATGATCAGGTTTAGAACATTTTAATTGGTCTACAAATGAACTAAAAATTAATACAAAGGCTGGGTGACAAACATTTCTAAAGTTTTTCAGCAAACACATGTTTTATAAATAAGAAAGTGCGGTGAAGGCTACGTTAACCAGTTTGTTGTTATTTCAAATTGTATATAAAATCAGCACATTGTACCCTACAAATGCATTATTGTACACAGCTATGATTTAATTAAAAAATTTAAAAATAAGAAATAATAGAATTTTTTATGTAATTACTGCCTGAATTTTCAATATGCCTTGCACCTAATTTTTATTTCATTTATGTGTTAGGAATAAAACTTCTAATAATTTTACTGTATTTTCATCCACTCTCCAAAACAAGTTCCTATAATTACTAAGACAGGAGGAACTCAATTACGACATGCTGACTTTTTCTCGGTAGAAGAAATAATACCTTTAACATCTAAAAGAATTTCAGTCTTTAGAACAGGCTCTGTGCAAAAAGGTTCAGATGACGGAGAATTTTTTAAAGGTTATTCCAATTCCGAAAACATCAACAATCAAGTCATGTCATCTTTATCAGAAAATCCAAATATAAAATGTAACACTTACTTTTGCCACACCTATCTGTTCTTTTCGAAATTTCTCAAGTGGCACGATTAACACATCATTGGCGTTTTGAATCTGAAAACAAAAATGCACATCTATTAAATTCTGTATAATATCATGCCAACAATACTGGGGAAGGGGCTCTTTTATCCCATTTGTTGAACATAGATTGTTTTTTTCTTAGTTGCTGCTATAAAAATACTTTACATGCTACTTTCGGGCACTACTTTTTATTCTGCAATTAAGCTGTTTTCTCATATTATTTGCTTTCATTCTGACAATGTGAATAATGTGAAAATAAGTAATTACTTTGGTGAAATCTTAGCTTGAATATTTAAATTTCTGCTTCTAAGATTGAACTAAGAAACAGCACATTAGACGTTAAATTTATAAACACCTTTAATTACACTGGTTTAATGCAGCCAATTCAAGCATCATTTTAAAATTAAACCAATAAAAGCTCTCCCATTTTGTCACTTCAATCTTGGAATTCTACAGCTGCAAGAGAAAAGGCTCATTTTTTTTTTCCTACTTAATTAGCTTCTACACACCTGGGATTTGCCTGAATGTTCCCGTAATATTTCTAACCTTATTAAAATAGTATCTGATTTCATTTTAACGAAAAACATTTTATCCCCAAACTCCAAATTGGGATCTACTTAAACTTTAAAATGGAGAAACCATTTCATATTGATCTGTGAGAATATCGTAAGGAAGTGCAAGGTGCCAAGCCCAGGGGCTGGAAGGAATGAGTCAAATTTCTATGGGTAACATTGTGCTAAAAGGGAATCTTGATTAAAAACAACTTCTAGATAGCATGAAAATAAAAAGGGAGACATTTAACAAGATGGATAATTTGTTCTACCACTGTCATAACTGAACGTGATTTATTACATAATTCGCAAATACTACAACAAAGAGAAAAGCCTACTTTGAACATATTACCCGACATTAAAATAGCTTAAAGGGTACGTACGCCTTCCTTGTACTATTCTTATATACCTTTCCTTTAAGTTTGAAATTATACCAAAATATAAACATTCCAATAAAAAGGGCTTCACTTTCCCTTATTTTCACAAAACTGGTTTGTCTCTAGCCAAGTTCTGTTTCCTAAATTCCACAAACCAAAATGCACAGAGAGAACAGACACAAAAGAAAAGAACGTGAGTGCTGAGGCCGCCTGCCAGGAGCCTGTGGAGCCCCATCTGCAGACAAATGAGATGACGGATCTTGAAAAAAAGGATCTGAAATCCTGTGCTGGGAAGATGGAGGGGTAGATGAGTGCTCAGAATCTTCTCAAAGAAGAGGCCCCAGGGAGGGCCAGCTGTACATCATCACTGACATCCGTCACCTAATTCCCACGTGCAAGTTTGGACAGACATGCCGCTGGATAGATACACTGTGCAGACGTCCCACTGGACACAGACGACTGGAGATAGTGGCAACGTAGCTCACTTTTAATTCTCACTCTCTAAGGCCCCTTTGCCCTCATGAAATCCCACATACTCACAGGTATGTGTGTAGTCACACACACACACTCACTCACACATTCACACACACATCCGAATTCTCCAGAGGTACTAAATAGCGGGACCAACCTTTAAAATTACCTACAGTGCATCTTAGCAGGGTATAGGTGAAACTTACTAAATGCAGAATATCAATGTCTTCATATAGTGATTAAGAAAATGCCGTGAAGGCTATGTTAAACAGTTCAATGAAAATATTTCAGATTGTATACGAAGTCAGCACATTGTGCCCCGTGATGGCACTAACGTACACAATTATGATTTAACAAAAATAAAACTAAAATAAAATGAAGCTTCCATAGGGGGAAAGACAGCATCATGAGTATAACCTGGAGTAACAGCAACATTAGGCGATGTGTATCAATTATTGAACGTTTATGTGGGAGAACCGCAGTAAGTCTTTCACAAACTCAAGCTAATGTATTTAAGGTTAGTGAGCTTAAGCTGGGATATTTCTCAAGTGGTGAAAACCCGAGCAATGAAGAGACAGAACGAGGCGACATGTAGCACAGGGCTTAATATAGTACAAGCATTTAAAATTGAGATTACCGGCTCAGCGCCTGTGGCTCAACGGGCTAAGGCGCCAGCCACGTACACCTGAGCTGGCGGGTTCGAATCCAGCCCGGGCCCGCCAAACAACAATGACCGCTGCAACCAAACAATGGCCAGGCGTTGTGGCGGGCGCCTGTAGTCCCAGCTACTTGGGAGGCGGAGGCAGGGGACTCGCTTGAGCCCAGGAATTGGAGGTTGCTGTGAGCTGTGATGCCACAGCTCTCTATCCAGGGTGACAGCTTGAGGCGCTGTCTCAAAAAAAATAAAATAAATAAAATAAAATTGAGATTACCTGGGCTTCCACCAGGCTGCGTGGCTTTCGAGGCGCTGTTTAATAATTCTGAGTATCAGCTGATCATCTACCTGACAACTTAGTTCTAAGAACTTAAGAGATAATGAATATAAAACACTTAGCTTCGTGCCGTATGTAGAAGAAGTGCTCAAAAGTGACAGCTCTCAATATTCCCAAATAATGTGATTACAAATCTCTTTCTGAATTTATCTGCTTCATACACTTCTATACTTGAATCCAACGTGTTGCTTTTTGGTTGCCTTGTATCCACATGCAATTATGGGAAGGTGTTTTCCCCTGAACGTCTCGAGAGACAGGTGAGCTTGGAGATCCCACATCCGATGCTTAGGTATTTTATTTATGCATGTGTGTGTATACACAGATATACATGTACACATATGTGTGTATATACGTAAATATGCATATGTGTGTGCGTGTGCCTATATATAGATGCACCAAGCACAGTGCTGAGATCTACAGGGAAGGAAAAAACTTATGGTACGGGCTAAAACTTCCAGAAAGTTAGACGAGTTGAGAAGAGAAAAATATGTAAATGTATTCATTCAACAATTTTAGGAAAATTAAAATACGAAACATGATTACACTCCGGGGCCAATGTCATACACTAAGACCCTGACACTCCCGCAATCTCTAAGCGTTTGAGTCTCTGTGAAAGCCTTTCTGTGGCTGCTGTGTAAGTATGACCAGGAATAAAGCAAAAACCAGAGGGAAGTATTCCTTCCTGTCTCCATTTCTTCCATGTTTCTTGGTTTATTTTTCCTTTGTTATTGAATGTCCTCCATGTTTTTCCCTCTCCCCCCAAACCCCCCACCATCCTCTTAACATGAAACTGAAAGAATAAAAAGAAAAGCAAAGGCATTAAACAAAAATAAAAAATGAGGAAAGGGAAGAAAAATATCCATAAGAGTGAGAAGCAGAAATGATTCACTAAGTGTTATTGTCAAATACTACACTAAGGTCTTCACAGTATAGACCTTCAACTCGGTATCCTGAGTCATGGAGCTGAACACCCCAAGAACGTCTGCAATGTGTTAAGAATGTGGTGGTAAAGTTAGAAAGATCAGCCTCCTTTGACTCTCAGCGCCGAAACTGATAACACTGTCTTCATCCTTATACCTGTTAATGTTTTTACAAATATCAAAAGCAATATATATATATATGTTTTTTGCAATTTGTGGCCATGGCTGGGTTTGAACCCGCCACCTCTGGCATATGGGGCCGGCACCCTACTCCTTTGAGCCACAGGTGCCGCCCAATAAATATGTTTTTTAAAATACAGTTGAACCTCCATAAATCCCAAGGGACTGAAACAAACTAGTCAGCATGCAAATGTGGTCAACATATGGAACTAGGCCTAACGCAGTGACACACACAAGTACTATACTTTCTTGTACAGCTTTTATCAGAGAATATCATTGAAATCATGAATAATCCAAATACGATAAAATCATACATACAGTATCATACGAAATCAGCACATTGACCCTTTTCTCATGGTTTAGTCATTATTTCTGAGAGAAGAAGCTATCTCTGTCTGTGTCTTATTCTTATTACTAAAATAAGAAAGCCCTCTCAACGCCAGCTACCCCACTCAGCACCCCGGGGCACGTCTCCAGGGCAAGCGGCTTCAACTGCTTTATCAGATTCCCGACCTCCTCTTCTCTGGGAGTCTCTGCAATTCTGGGTCGTCCCCACTTGCTTCTCCCACTCCATCAGCTGCTTCATGCACTTTTACGCTGGTCAGTACTTCAGTTACTCTCACTTAGAAAGTTGCCTCTGGGTCAGGTTCACGCCAGGTTGCCACCTCATCACCCACCGCAACAAAACCTTCCCAATCTACCCCTTTGAGTTCTGCCAGGAGAAATGGACCGTCTGATGGGGCCAGAACACCATGCTCTTGGGTTGTGACAAAGGCAACTTTCTTAAAGCACTTCTGTGTTGTTTCTGGCTGAACTTTACTCCAAGCAGAACTGATCCGGAGCACAGCACCCCAGTGGTAGCTGATGCAGAGATGAAGCTGCCCCCACAGGAGGACCACAGCGTGGTGGTTCAGTAGTGGCCAGCTGCAGGAACAGGCTTAGCACTGCCTTTTAATGTTTTTTAGTCATATATACATAGATATTGAATACATTTATGACTTTGTGGGATTCAATGTGATTTTTTTGTACAAATTGGAGTGCTTACATCCTAATTAACATAGCTTTCACCTCATTTACTTAATCACAGTGTTAAGACACTTGTGTTCAATACTTGATAGATTTGGCTTGTACCCTTGCAATATGCTCCAGAGGGCTAATGGCGGGACTACACCTTTTAATGTTTTGATGATGCCTTGGTTAAGGGGGTGGATTTCTGAGGCCGTGTTTGGAGGAAGAAATTTCAGCGTGACATTTGTGAGATGACTCGTGACCAGGACGGGTACCGTGTCTTCTTCATTTCGCAGTTCACACCCTTCCTCACCCCTCAGACAGGGCCCCAGTCATCCATGGCATTTGTTTTATCTCCAAGGGACAGCGAGGTCTTTGGGCTTCAGGCTCTTGAATGGACATGGCTTTGCCAATTTACCAATCACCGAGGGCGTTAGTTTCTCTCGAGCTGAGGTGGTGCAAACAGAAAGGCGAACCGTTCCCTCATTGGTCACCCTTCATGGCCGGGCTCCTGTTAGGCATCCCCCTTGAAAACTAGTCCAGGCTCAGCACTGTCAAAGATGCTGCCACCTCCCAAGCTGCTGGGGAGTCTGGGAACTTCCTGATGAACTCTTCCACGGTTTCTACTGGAATTTCACTGGATTCACCAAACAACACTTTCTGGGAGAGCTCATGTCACCGTTTAAGTTTATGGAGCTAACTACTGGTGCATGGAAATCGGCCACCCCACATTCCGGTGTGCCTTTTTTTCTTTCTAGCAACTTCGTGGATCATCAGCCTGGAGATTCCAGCATTAACTGTCCTCACTTGTTTGAACAAGCGTCATGTGGCCTCACTGACCCCGCTGAGAAACACGTTCCCTCTTTCCCACTGCAGGTCTCTGCCTTCCTTCCTTACCAACTCTCTCCAAGTGCCCATGCTGACATTTGTGGATGGTGCCGACTGCGCTCTTGCTAACTCCAGAACGTTCCACCGTCTTTCTCGGGCTGCTGCTTACCAGAGAATGTACAACTCCTTCCTTCAGTGTCAGAGGACTTCTTTCCTTTGGGCATCATGTCTTGATTATAAAATTATAGAAATTATAAAAATTTTCAGCATTGTGTACCTGCAATTTCAGCAATTGGAAGATGTACCTGTAATTCAGACCAGTCCTTCATGTTGGAAAAAATCTCCCGGAAAACATGATGACCAGTAGGATGTTAGGCCTATTTCAACATAGGGTAATAGAACATGAAAAGGAATTTAGACTAACAAGAAACTAATACAAAAAAGGGCAATGGCCACACCTTCTACCCTTGGTGTACAGGGGCTCAACTGGGCCACTTACAGAGGATAAATTCATACTGTGTGTCACAGTCCAAGTGGTCAAGACACAGCTGACAGAGGTGGTCAATACAGAGAGGTCAGTCTATACACTGGTACACATCAGGTCCATGAAGATTACGTCCACCTAAGGTAGTGGCCCATATAGATAGCTGCTCAACGATGGAGGTTCTACTACATAAATTGGGCACAGTCAGGCTCTCAATAAATGTTATAATAGAATTATAAGTTCTTAAAAGAATTAACAGAATGTCTATTCTGTGTTCCTAACTAAGCAGTCTTACAGTGTCCCCCAAATGATTTAAAATTTAGTTATTCAAAGCTCAAAAATGAAGTCCAAATTAACGTAACAGCAGGGTACTATTCCAGAGATGTACCAGTCCCATAAACACATATAACTCACATGGTGTTACCTCTGAACTATGATGCTACTTTTGCAGTCAGCCAATGGCTGATGCTCACGGCCTGTGAATTTAAATTCAGGAGATCAGAAGGGAAATGGCACTTACAGCCCACCAAGTGGGTTCACAAGGCTTCACTGTTTCTGACCTTCACCTTTGTATCCCCCAGGGACTGCCTCCTCGCATTCCCACACACTGGCCAAGCGTGCACAGCGAATTCTTCTATTCGGAAGTAACCCAAGTGTCAAGCAAAGATGGCGTTAAAATGTTAGTGGGATTGATGGTTGCCACTGCATAATAAAGAAAGGCGACACACAGAAAGATAGAAAACCCACATCTACAATGTGAATCAGGGGGCAACTGTGGTGACAAACTTTGTGAAAGTTAAAAACCAAAATCTAGAGAAATGTGATTTGGACTCCCATGAAACTCTTTCACCCCAGATTTACTAAACAGGCTTGAGGAAATTCCTTCCGTAAGGATAACACTGCAGGGAGGGGAGCTCAAGTCACAGAGTGCAGGAGATTCAAGGCCCATAGAACTGTGGAATGTGTGACTCTGTGTGACCTTACTAAGCTGCTTTAGGAAAAATGCACAATTTTAACACTACCCCTAGACACTGATGCCAATATAAATTCTTGAAAATGTCTTATTACAGTAATTAAGAAACAACTTGAAATTCTTAGCCAGTTCCTAAACCTCAGGTTTTACAAACTTATTTTTGTAGAAATTGCTGCTCCATATTTAAAGGTAAAAAATAATCACTGGTGATCGCACTTATTTTCAGTGGAAGACAAGCAAATCCATTTGGTAATCCTTTACAGTTTGCATTTTCCAGGTAGACACATTTTAACCACACATTTTGTAGGTTACATCAAATCAGGAGATTAAGTTTCCTGTCACTTTTGCTATTTCAAGTGGCTCTAATCTACAGCCACAAGGGAATACTCGTAAATCATTCAAAAGTAACGTCTAAAAATGTTTTTATGTGGCTAGAAAAATGATTCTCCAAATACGTTTGGGTTTCTTTTTTCCCACAAATACATGAATTATAATTTTCTATAGGTCATGGATTTTCAAGTGCTATCCTACAGAATTTTCTATGCTAGCTTTTTGCTGTTGAGAACCTTACCACACCTTGTTCATTAAACAAAGCAGTAATGAAATGAAAGAAATCTCTTTATGTTTTTACTCTTAACATGTTATCTTCCCTTTTCAGGATTTGGTTAAAATCCAGTGTTGCTGGGGCCCCTCGGTTCATCACTAATGACCGTGTGTTCCATTATCCTGCCACTTACCAGGCAGCACTAGAATGTAAGAACAATTATAATTCTCTACCTCACATTTTTAAATAACTAAAACACCAAGTTTGGAAGCAAATATTTCATGATATGCCACAGAATTATTTAAAGCAAGTGGTTAAAGCTACAACAGACTATGCTATTTACACGAAGAAAACATAGATGGCATAGCTCATTGCTAAAAGTAACTTCCTGTGAGGTGCAAATACAGCCAGTCCACACAAAGCGGAAACGTCACAAAGGCACGTAACAACAGGACGCAGAAGGTATCTACGCCGCCTCCAATGTAAGAATGGATTGTTTTCCTGCTGGTATTTGCAACTGGGAAGTGACACGGGAGCTCTAAATTGGGATGACAAGCAAACGTCTCTCCTCTGCCTTGTCCCAAACCTTGCCCACTTCCTCCCTCCCCAACTGCTTCTCAGAAAGGTCTGACAAGACCTGGAAGATGGGGGTTAGCCTGGGACTCACCCCCAGCTCCTGGTCAACTTCGTGCTCTACAGCTACAAAGGACAGTCTTTCTCTAGGGTCAGTAAACCACAGTACTTCTGAACTAGAAGTCAAAGTCCAAAACTCACAGAAAGAGGGCGGGCATATGAACAGGACCCACATATTATAAGTAATTTAACAAAAATGCATTTTACTTTATATCCTTCCATGTGAGCAAATTACTCTGAAAAAAGGTCTATCAAAAAAAGTGCTATGGATGCCTATCTGGACACTATAGTTATCCATTTAATTCCTCCTTGAAAGGCATGTGTTACTTCAACATTTGAATGTTTTGATTAGACTTAACACAATGGTGTTCCCTTATAAAGTCCATCCCATTGGACCCCACCTGTTGAGACCCAACTCTTCAACTTGAATTTTACTTTCACCTTTCCCTATTTTCATCAGCAATAATACTTCATGAAAATATATTGGAAAAGGAAATTTAAGGTTTTGGAGAATTGTGCTGTATGAATCTCTTCTTCTTCAGAAGATAAGCAGAAGCTATTATACACTCTCCAGGAGAGTGCTTGGGTTGTTCTATAATTAATCCTCAGCCCCTCAGGGGTGGGAAATCTTTTCATGTTGGAAGTCTGCATTAACTTGATTGTACTCAAATAAGGCTGCATTCAAGAAACTTCAATTAGATATACTTAAAAATGTACATTATTTTGTAAAAATCCAGTAACTGTGTATTTAATAATTTCAAAAATGAAAACTATTTGATTGAGATGGAAAATTCTACCAGGCCATTTCCTTACCCTGGAAGCCAGTGCCTACGGGACTTTCCAAACCTTGTCTGCCCACTGCTCACCGCTAACCGCCCCATCTGCTTCGGTACTTGGTTAGTTGCAAAACTCAGCAGCTGGCTTGCGTCTACCTACCCTTTAAAAACCCCAACTCCCCTGAGATGGGGGCTGCTCTCTCAGTTTCTCTGAGACGGTAGAGACAGCCACCGGCCAGCTAATAAAAACTCCATTAGAATACTTCAGATCTGGGCGCGTGGTCCTTTTCTTGCTCCACATGTGAAGGCCCCAGCGTCATGCCTAGGTTTTCATCTAGGTTGGGACCACCAGTTGCAGCTGGGCACACAGGCCAGCCTCCATTTAGGGGATGGCCACTGAGAGACATTTCCCAGCCCCAGATGGGAGGCTGACTCCTGTTTCCTGCCCCAATCTGCCAAATTATTTGACTAAATTTGGGGCACCTAATGGAGTGATCAAGTTCTGGTTGTGTCCCTTACCAGTACGTCTGAACTACCTGGAGGTTGGCCGCAGCCATTAAGTTGGGTAGTGGGCCTCATGCGGACACCAGCCAAGCCTACAGGAGGCTGTGTGCAGCCGTCTGGTTTCACTTTTACTGTCCTCCCTTTCCAATTCAACATAAACGTGTGAATAAATGTGAGTGATTGAGTTTTAGGTGTGATTCCATAGCCCCCCCAGACTACAGAATCCAAGTGGGCCTTCACCCAGAGTTCCACGACTCTATCATATGGCTTAGTGGTGAACGGCCTCCAGGGTTTATATGTTCTGCCTATGCTGAGACAGAGTTCTTATCCTGTCAGGGACTTGGCTGGACAGGCACCTGACTGAGCCCTTCCCAGTCTTTCCCTTTTTGTCCTTCACTCTTTCCCCATCCCTCTCCCACCACTTATTTTGGCCCATGTCCTCCAGACCCTGATTCTGCTGATCCTCAGGTGGCCTCCAGGACAGGCTATTGTCCCTCTGAGGGGAGGCACCCCCTGGAAACATTCCAGGGCCCTTGGAGGACCCAGAGCCCTCAGGAGACTGACAATCTACCCTAAATTCATCTGTGAGTCCGCCTCCAGAGGTAAGCCATTTTAACATCTATTTTTGACTAGTGTCTGCAGACATTTGGTCTAACTATTGACAGTATTTTTGTTGTGCTTATTTGCTGTGGATTGTCATGGAAATATGTAACTGTTGAATTCGTTTGTTGTGATTTGTGTATGGCCGTTAAGGACCTCTGAGGGAAGGCCAAAGGGGCAGGAGCTTTGGACAGGAACCCCAGGTTGCCAAGCTATTAGCCTGTTAGGGGCTCCCAGAACGTGTGTCAACACCCATTGCTAGAAACACCATTTGGGTGGAAGCGGGAGTCCAACCAACCCCCCGGGTGTTAGATCACCGGCTGGCCTGTTAAAAGGTATATTTGAGTGGATATAGTATGACTGAAATGAACTTCAGGGGTGAGATTGGACCTCCTCCCCTCACAGGACCTAAGGGAGTGTTGGTTTGCCTCCTGTGCCTAAGTGGCAGTTTGGGAAATCGAGGCTGCCCAGGTTAAGAAATGGGTTGGAAGGTGTGCATGTGAGTGCTTGGAGACTGAGATGGGTAACCACAGGTGGAATCTCACCCCCCCCCTTCACAGGATGAAACAATTGTGTGAGTGGCCCCTTCTTCGTTGCTCCAACTTTGACCCCTGACTATTCTGAGAGAAACTGGAAGTTCCAAGTTTTCTTCTGTTTCAGACCCAGATCTAGTCTTTGGTGGCCACGTGGTCATGTGAGACTTGGGGGGGGGGGAAGGGGGAAGGGAGGGAATGAAAAGATGTCAGAAAGGATGACTATGTTGTGGTTTTGTTACTGGAATTTCTTCGGTGAGTCCTTGGTTTCAGGGACTCACGAATTGAGCCCTCGGGCCACAAATGAGTGATAACATGGGATTTTGTTGGACAGAGGGGCATGCAGAGAGAGTGGAGAGTGCCAGAGCTACTGGTAGTGGGGAGGAGGCCCAAGTCAGAAGTTTCCTGCATGGGTCCTTTGTCTAGGGCTGAATAATTGGCCCTGAGAAACATTTTGCCCAGGACTTAGTAGATGGAAAAATACCTTTATAAACTAAATGGGTGTTCTAGCAAATGAATGAACGCAGCCCCTCACCTTGGGCAAGGTTATTAGGGCTTTGCTGCAGTTTTTGTCTGGAGAGATTAGAGCGTGTGCTGCCTACTCAGGGTGGCCATCCAAAGTGCTTAGACTGCTTTATTCATGACTCGGTTGAGGTTCAGAGAGTATGGCCTGCAAAGTGTTCATATGCCTAAAGGTAGTAATATGATTTCTGAGCTTACCTGAACCTGAAAAATAGGAATTCCCTGTCTGGCCCTAAATGGGAAAATCCTGTATCAATGTTATATCCCATAAAATGTCTCTCATTTGTAAAATGTGATAATTTTGTTGTTTAAGTTGTTGGGGAAACTGAGTCTTTGTCAAAGAATACAATTCTAGCCTTTAAAACCCTGTAATTATCAGTTTGTCCAAGTGAATGGCTGACTTCATAGAGTGAATTGTTTTCCTGTTTTATAGAAAGTGGTTTCTTTGGAAGTAAGAGGAATTATACAGAAAGAGAAATAGCATTGTGTAAGGAAAGAATCTTGTATGATAAATTTTGTCCTGAAACAGAAAAAGTGAAAAGCAGGACAAAAGTTAAAGTTTAGAATGTTTGTAGATTGTGCAAGTTAAATGAAGCTCATGAAATGAAATTTGTAAAGGAATTTACATGTGATCCATTTGAGTATGTACTGCCTTTAAAATCTTTTGACTTATAATTTTATTTGAACAAATGTTTTAAGGCTTTGATATGTGACAAACCTCCCAAAATCAAAACTTGAAATTTGGGGCTCAGTGCCCAGAGCACAGTGGTTGCAGGGCCGGCCATGTGCACTAGGGCTGGCAGATTCTAACCCAGCCCAGGCCAGCTTAAACAACAATAGCAACTGCAAAAAACAAAAAAAGAAAACCCACAACTCTAAATTTAGTCTTTTTGAAATATTAAGACCACTGAAAGTCTGAGAAAAACAAATTAGACTTGTTTATTTAACATGCATAGGAAACACTGTCAAACATAAAATAGTGATTATCACTTTTTATGATCACGCTATTTACGACCCCCACCTGTGCGTCTCCCTCCCTAGATTTCTTTAGGACATTGCAGATTGTAACCGTTTTGTTAAGGAAAAATTGCTCTCGGGATCATAGCATTGCGTAAACCAATTGCCCTATCCTCGTGATTTCCCCTAACTGCTATTTTTGCTTCTATAACTATGCTTGCTTGCCCCCTCCCAGGAAAATTCTGCCTTATAAAAACCAGAGCCTCAGATGACTCTGGGCTGCCGTCAGAAACCTCACCTCTCCGCTCTGCCAGGAACCCTAATCCTGATCCTTCTAGGGCTCCTCAGAGGGCCAATCCTCATCAACTGTCTCACCTCATATATCCACAAACGGGTCCAGGCTGTCAAGCTCATGGTCCTCCAGACTCACTATCAGCACATTTGCCAGGATGAGGATGAAACAATGATTTGATTCCCATAAAAACCAGTGGGGAATGAGATGGAAAATTCCACCACGGCCATTTCTTTACTTTCCAAAACTTGTTTGCCCGCCGCACACTGCTAACTGCCACGTGTGCTTCGTACTAGGTTGGCTGCAAAACATGGAAGCTCGCTATCCCTTAGAAACTCCAACACCCCTGAGGTCGGGGCTGCTCTCGATTGCATCAGCCTATCCCTTAAAAACCCCATCTCCCCTGAGGTTGGGGCTGCTCTCTCGGTTTCTCTGAGACTGTAGAGACAGCCACCAGCCGGCCGGCTAATAAAGACTCCACTGGGACACTTTAGATCTGGGTGCGTGGTCCTTTTCTTGCTTCACAACATAACCTTAAAGTTAAATAACCTTTTAATGACTTTATTGCATCTGCATTTCTCTGGAAAGTTTTTGAATATTTGGTTGCAGCATAGATGTCTACAATTTCAGCTGATACTTTAGATCTGCAGTCCCCGACCTGCAGAGGCTGGTCCCTGTGGCCTGTTAATGGCCGGGCAGCACGGCAGGTGACCAGCGGTCAGGCCCAGCCTCATCTGTATTTACAGCTGCTCCCATCACTTGCATCACTGCCTAAGCTCCGCCTCCTGTCACATCAGTGGTGGCACCGGAGTCCCAGATGAGCATGAGTCCTGCTATAAACTGGGCATGGAAGGGGCCTGGGTTGCTGCTCCTTCTGAGACTCTAATGCTTGACGATCTAAGGTGAGGCTGCGGAGGTGACACTAGCACTGGGCTGTAAATATCGATCGTCATTAGCCGAGTGGTTTGCCTGCAGAGACCAGGGTAAAGCAACTGCTTGCAGACTCATACCAAAACCCTATCAATGAGTGGCAAGTCACAAACTACAGCTGGTGGCAGGTTTTATAGCGGCAAGGGAGTGTCTTACTTCAATTGGAAAGACGTGTCTGCTGCCAGGCTTTATAAGGCAAGTCGGCTGAGGTACTGCAGTTGCACTGCTGAGTTTGCTGGCAGGCTTTAGGTCAGATTCTGACACATTTCCGTGCATGGCTTACCCATTACTGTACGTACTATTCCCATCCATTCCTTTGTCCCACGCTGCCTCAGTCACAGCTTTGGTCAGCCCACAAGCTAAGCCTCCCCAAAACGGGGAACAGACAAACGTCACTGGAGAGCTGCTTGAACAAGGGAAAAAGACCCAATGAGACAGAAGACTAAGCCTGCCAAGAAAAGGAAAGCTGCCTTTCAAAGAAAACACCAAGAGTCCTATTTAAATTACGGGTTCATTGCAACAGGTGATTCACGTTCTCCGCCTTGTATAACACGCCAAGACCAGCTACCCTACCAGGAAACCTTCAGCACTGCTGCACCACACTGGAGAACTAGATCCTGCATTAAAAAACCCTGTGGAGTTTTTCCAAAAGAAAAAACATAAAGACGAAGAACAGACACAGTTATTGAAGGCCACTGCTCCAGCAGACGTGTCGGGGCTGCTAACCGCACTGCTAATGCTGAGAAGTCCATTCCTGCTGAAGAGTCGGTTGGTCCAGCTACTAAGGACGTTTGCCGTGACCTTTAGACGCAGCAGTCTAAAAGGTGGCCGTGTTCCTCTTTATGCCAGCACCATACCTAGACGCATGGATGACTATGCACAATGCTGAGAGGGTGAGTCACCACGGTACACAGTCCAGCCTGACAAGTGCACGGATGTTGACAACAAGGTGACAAATGCTTGTTTTTGTGCAAGATTTTTCCAGGAGAATGTTCATGAGAATATGCTACATGCACAAGGACACATGTGCTTTTGCTGCCAACCAACCCTGCAGCTGCAAAACTATTAAAGTCTTTTGATGCTTACACATCAGGGGAAGCTGCACTGGCCGTCTGCGTTGGTTTCCGCACGGACGGAGCAGCTGCCACGACTGCACAGCTTTCTGGGCTGGTCGGGTAAAGAAGTCACTTCTGAATGGGAGTCTACGCACTCTGCCATCCACAGAGAAGTGCTGGCTAGCCGGAAATGTCACAACGCCTTGCAGGATGTGTTTAAAATTATCAACCATGGTGAGGTCATACGCCTTTAACTCACGTCTGTTCAAGCACTTCTGTGAGGAGACGGATGCACACCACACATGTCTTCTCTTACACACGGAAGTGATGGCTTTCTAAAGGGAGCTCGCTGGCCAGAGTTTCTGAGCAACCAGAGCTGCTCTAGGGATTTCTTTTAGAAAAACTGTCATCACTGGCAGCACCATCAGTAACACAGAATGGGTCACAAAAACTTGCTCGTTCGTGTGATATGTTCAATCTGTCACTTCAGGGGAGAATTACAATTGTGTTCACATTGGCAAATAAAGTGGCTGCCTTCAAAGCCAAACTGGAATAAGGGGGGCTACAGGTGAACGTTGGGAGTTTTTTACTTGATTCAAACATGAGCAGAGATGTAGAAAGGGCCTGGGCAAGGCCTTCTTTCTCCCAGCCAAGGCATCATCACCTGCGGTCAAGTGTGAGCATTATCTCCCAACCACAACAGACCCCTGACTTGGGAAGGAATGGGTCTGAGACCCATTTGTGAATAATCCAGGTAGAGTGATTCTGCCTGTGCTTGAGGCTACAAATGATAGCAGGCTTAAAAGTATGTTTGAGATAATTGCAAATCTCCATACATTCTAAATTAAAGTCAGGGGGAATATCCGGAGATGGCCACAAAGCACTGGCAAGCCTGCTTGCATTCCCAGTATCCCATCTTTGTGAAGCAGGGCTTTCTGCAGTGGCAGCAACCACAACTAGATTACGGAGTGGACTGGACATAAGCAACACACTTCACACGTCAACGTCTCCCGTCACCCACAGAGGGGACGGTCTCGTTGCAGGGAAACAGCTCAGGGCTCCAGTCCCGCATTGTGGTGAGTTGTGTAATTATTTCATTACATATTACACTGTAAGAACACCAGAAGTGAACAATAAATGCAATGCCCTTGAAGCATCCCAAAACCTTTCTCCCAGTCCCAGTCCACGGAAAACTGTCTTTCATGACATCAGTCCCCAGTGCCGGGCCCAGAGTTCCTCAGGACACCCATTCCCAGTGCCCAGAGTTCTTCCATGACACCCGTCCCCAGTGCCCAGGGTCTTCCAAGACATCAGTCCCCAGTGCCCAGGGTCTTTCATGACATTAATCCCTAGTGCCCAGAATCTTTCATGACATCAGCCCCAAGTGCCCAGAACCTTGAATCTTTCATGACATCAGCCCCCAGTGCCCAGAACTTTTCATGACATCAGTCCCGAGTGCCCAGAGTCTTTCATGACATCAGTCCCCATTATCCAGGGTCTTTAATGACACCAGCCCCCAGTGCCCAGAACCTTTCATGACATCAGTCTCCAGTGCCCAGAAGGCTGGAGGCCACTGTCCTGCCTGGTAACAGTCATTTACATCCTTAAGGACACCTCAATTGGGGTTCAGTAGGGGAATGCAGATTCACGGAAGTGGTTGAAAAGCAAGAAAGCATTTTCAGCCATGTTGCCAAAGGGCTAGGTATTCTATTGCATTTGGCCCTATTTTAACTGGGCCAAACAATGACTTTAAAATGCCATCTACTGAGAGCTCAATCAATCCCATCGGTAGTTCTCTAGATGCCGTGGTTATATCAACTTGAGTGTGATGACATGACTCTTAAAGTCAGCGAACTCTTCACTGCATTCTCCAATTAGTAGGTCTACAATAGCTAGGTATTCTTTAAATAATTCTCTTATCATCCTGCTCATCAATAAACATTACTAACTGGGGAAAATGTTCAGCTGAAATTTCCCTTTGAAAAAGTGTTTTGAAAACACGTAGCTTTTTGTAACTATTTGGATTATTTTGATCCATATCACATATAGCCTTAGTTTTACCTTGCAAAGAAATAATCAAGTTGTTTTGATCTGACATACCACACAGAAATGTTACATTACTATAGAAAACTTCAATAATTCACATCGCTGATTCTGTTCTTGATAAAATTGAACTACCTGTCTCACAGAGATTAAATTTCGGCTAACACCTGTCCTTAGCATAGCCAATGCACCTTCCAATGAAATGGCAAATCCAAACTGTTTTCACCCTTCAGTTTTAGCATGTTACAAAATGGACTATGTTGTGTCAATTTGTACAAATATAGTTAAAGATACTTATATCTTGTTGCAAAGTGTTGGTTAGAACAGTTGCTTTCGTGCAGAGAATTTACTCAAGACACAATGAAAGGAAAAGAAATGAGAAGATCTGGAAGTGTCAATACTTTTTTTAATCTGTGCAATAAACCTTTCATGTTCTCCTGTCATGGAAGGTGCACCGTCCAATACACTCACTAAATTTACCAAACTCAGTCCAACTGCATGCTTGGATGTTTTTGAAGACAGCTATTCCAGGGCTTCTGTTCACAAGATTACCCAAAACCAATAACTCTTTGTAGCAAAGAAAATCTATTATGACCGAAATGAAGTATAAAAACTCTGCCGAGTCAGCTGTATCTGTTAATTCACTCAAAGTGATTGAATAATATATATTTTCCATTTGAAGAATACCATGAAGTTTTCTGTTTGAAGTATAGCATGAAGTTGTCCTGTTTAGATGAAGGCTAATTCATGCTGCAAATCAGTTACAACTTCCACAAAACGTTCTTTCACCATCACTGAATGGTTTTCATTTTTCCCAAGTTTCTGAGCTACTTTATGAGTTGATTCAGTGGAATGATTTTCAGGTTCATTGCTACTTGAAAGAACTGTCTTTGCTTTTGCTTTTCGTCTTTCAATTGTGTAATACAACCTTTTGCCTCTCCCTATAACTTAAACTCTTTCTGGTCCTTAGGACTGTTACAATGTTGATGAGCACTTAATTTCTTTAAAGTTATCTACCGTATCACAAGGCAAATCATCTTTTCTTTAGCGGGAAAATAATACTGCGACCCTCAATCCTCTTTTAAAAAACCAGTTATTTTTCTGCCAGTGTTCTCTTGGACGTCTTTGCCATGATGGACTGTTACGCAGAGAGAATTACAAAATACTGTGAAGCTGGGCAGCTACCCACAAATTCCACTTCAGAAAGAAACTAAGTGTACCACGGGTGTACCTGACCCCCAAAGACGCACCAACCGGCCTGTGAGGTAGCGGCATCAGTCAGGAGCACGAAGTAAGAAGTCAATCATGAGCGTGGCAGCTGTCAATTTAGCCCCTACGGCTGCCTCTTGTTCTAACTGTGCAGTTCAATCGGGAGGAATATTTCATTGAAACTTACATTATCCTTCGGCATTTTAAAAGTAAAATAAAAATGTAAATGATGAACAAAAATATATTCAAAAAAATAAAAGAATTTGTTCTATAAAATTTAGATTTGGTCAAAAGGCCACATTTAAGGACCGAGGAGGCCAGAGGTGGCCTAATGGCCCCAGGCTCCCCACCCCTGGCCTATACCCAGACAACTATCCAATCCTGATCAGGTTACTCAAACTAAGTGCCAGTTTCCTTTTCTGTATAATGAAGACAGTAATGTGCCTTTATCTCATAGCCTGTATATAAAACTCATTTTTTGGTTTATATCCAATGATCATAGCATTTAAAATAAATAGAAAGCATTCACTAGTTCTTATTCTTGCGTAGGCCAATGGCAGCGTATCTAGATTTCCCATTTTAAAATGGCCAACAATTCCTCTGTGTTCTTAAAGCTGATGAGCTTTGACTTACACTGTTGAATATAAGTTGAAGTTTCCTGTATTATTTGAAAAAAGTACCTACACTTACAAAGTGCGTGAGTGAAAACCCATTTGACCAAGAAGAAAGTAACCACCTTCACGGAATCCAGCAGTCCAAGCAGGTGAGGGGAGCAGAGCATAGAATTTCACATAGTCCACGGCATTCTAATTAGGGCATAATTCTAGGCTGTATAAAGGTCTCAGAGTACTGAGTTATTTGAACCAGAAAGGTAAGTTATCTATTTTAGCTTTTTTGTTGTTCTTACTTTTGCTTTGTTCTTTTTCACCCAGAAACCTCTGATGAAGCGATTTTCAACCCGTGGGTCGCAACCATAGGAACGTATTAAAAGGCCGTAGCATTAGGAAGATTGAGAACCACTCCTGTAATGGGTGGTTAAATTAAAATTTTTTTTCAACATTTAAGCCCTGTAGAAACATTTTTAAACCCCAGATGTAACCATAACAAACTGCCCCCTCACAAACATGGCTCTACTTTCTGCCATCCTAATTACTACTCGTTCATTATAACCCCATAATGAAGGAAGCTTAAAAAAAAAAAAAAAACAGAAAATATACTGCTTTTCAGGTTTTTAAGACATAAATAACAACATATGTGAAATGTCAAATTAGAATTGACACTTGAAAAGATAATTAAAATAATTATGTGAAATATCCTGCATATGTGTTCATTTAACAAATATTTTTCTTTAGATTTTGAACAAAACATGTGCATTTCAGAAAACAATTTTATACACTATTTTAAGACTGTATTAACCCGGGCGGCTCTTGTGGCTCAGCGAGCAGGGCGCCGGCCCCATATACCGAAGGTGGCGGGTTCAAGCCCGGCCTCGGCCGAACTGCAAAACAAAAAAATAGCTGGGCGCTGTGGCGGGCGCCTGTAGTCCCAGCTACTAGGGAGGTTGAGGAAAGAGAATCGCTTAAGCCCAAGAGCTGGAGGTTGCTGTGAGCAGTGTGACGCCACGGCACTCTACCCAGGGCGATAAAGTGAGACTCTGTCTCTACAAAAAAAAAAAAAAAAATTAGATTAAAAAAAGAATCTGGATTGCAAGTGTGAATGAAGCCCCAGAGAAGACTCAAATAATCACTTTCCAAGTTGCCACATGAACTCTGGTATATTTTTCTCTTACTCATCTTTGTAACATTAGGAGTTAGAATTAATTGTTTAGTTTATCAAGGACCTCTGATAAATGCCTCTTTACCAAAAGATATTGTAACACTGGAGACACATAAGGGGAAGAGCCTGAAGTTTTTGTTCATTTGTTTTTTGAGACAGAGTTCCACTCATTCGTCCTGGGGTAGGAGTAGTATGCCATGCATCACAGCTCACAGCAACCTCAAACTCTTGGGCTCAACAGATCCTCTTGCCTCAGCCTCCCAAGTAGCTGGGACTCCACGCACCTGCCATGACCCCCGTCTCTTTTTAGAGACAAGGTCTCGCTCTAGCTCAGCCTGGTCTTAAACCTGTGAGCTCAAGCAATCCACCCGCCTGGGACTCCCAAGTGCTGGGATTACAGATGTGAGCCACAGCAGTCAGCTAGTTTTTCAATTTGTAGAGACAGGGTTTTGCTTTACCCAGGCTGGTCTCTAACTCCTGAGCTCAGGCAATCCACCCTCCTTGGCCTCCCAGAGTGCTAGGATTACAGGTTTGAGCCACCACACCTAGCCCCTTAAGTTTCTGTATTAAAATGGAAGGAAGATATTAAAAATGACCAAAACAGGCTGGGTGCCTGTTATAATCCTAGCACTCTGGAGTTCGAGGCAGGAAAATCACTTGAGCTCAGAAATTTGAGCTCAGCCTGAGCCAAAGTGTGAGATCCTGGGTGGCGCCTGTGGCTCAAGGAGTAGGGCACCAGCACCATAAACCGGAGGTGGTGGGTTCAAATCTGACCCCAGCCAAAAAAAAAAAAAAAAAAAAAATCTTTCTCCTTTGGCTTGATGCCTGTGGCTCAAGTGGCTAAGGTGCCAGCCATATACACCTGAGCTGGTGGGTTCGAATCTAGTCCAGGTCTGCCAAACAACAATGATGGTTGTAATTAAAAAAAAAAAAAAAAATAGGGTGGCACCTGTGGCTCAAAGGAGTAGGGCACCAGCCCCATATGCCAGAGCTGGTGGGTTCAAACCCAGCCCCGGCCAAAAAAAAAAAAAATAGCTGAGCATTGTGGTGGGCACCTGTAGTCCCAGCTACTTGGGAGGCTAAGGCAAGAGAATCACTTAAGCCCAGGAGTCTGAGGTTGCTGTGAGCTGTGATGCTACGGCACTCTACCCAGGGCAACAGTTTGAGGCTCTGTCACAAAAAAATATATAGAGAAATTATTCTCCATTTTGCTTTTCTTTTTCAAGACAGAGTCTCCCTTTGTCACCCTCAGTATGTGGCATCACAGCTCACAGCAACCTCTAACTCTTGGGCTTAAGTGATTCTCTTGCCTCAGCCTCTGAAGTAGTTGGGACTACAGGTGCCTGCCAACAACGCCCAGCTATTTTTTTGTTTGTTTTGAGACAGAGCCTCAAGCTGTCACTCTGGGTAGAGTGCCATGGCATCACAGCTCACAGCAACCCCCAACTCTTGGGCTCAAGTGAGTCTCCTGCCTTTGCCTCCCAAGTAGTTGGGACTATAGGTGCCCGCCACAATGCCCGGCTATTTTTGTTTTTTTTTGGTTGCAGCCCTTGTTGTTTGGCAGGCCCGGGCTGGATTTGAACCTGCCAGCTCAGGTATATGTGGCTGGCACCTTAGCCACTTGAGCCACAGGTGCCAAGCCTTTTTTTTTTTTTGAGACAGAGCCTCAAACTGTCACCCTGGATAGAGTGCCGTGGCTTCACAGATCACAGCAACCTCTAATTCCTGGGCTCAAGCGAGTCTCTTGCCGCCGCCTCCCAAGTAGCTGGGACTACAGGCGCCCGCCACAAAGCCTGGCCATTTTTTGGTTGCAGCCGTCATTGTTGTTTGGCGGGCCCAGGCTGGATTCGAACCCGCCAGCTCAGGTGTACGTGGCTGGCGCCTTAGCCCGCTGAGCCACAGGTACCGAGCCCAAGCCTTTTTTTTTTTTTTTTTTAATTGTTGTAGTTGTCATTGTTGTTTGGCAGGCCCTGGGCTGTTTGAATCCGCCAGCCCCAGAGTATGTGGACAGCCTTAGCAGCTGAACTACAGGTGCTGAACCGTCCTTTTGCTTTTCAGTTGCAGTGGCAAAATGGTACCTAAACTCTATCAGTGACTGAAATAGGTTCCCAAATCTTTTCACTATAGGCACTACAGCTACCAAAAATGAAGGTACTGGGAAAAATAATTGGTTAGTGGGGGATGTACCCCAAGAGAAGACAGAGTTGGAAAAAGGATGAGGGAAACCCATCCTTCCAGGCTGGAGAGAGTAGAGTAGCTAGGAGAACCAGGGAATGAAAGGAATTATATTTACCTGGAGAAGTGGCAGGGGGGCCTGTGGTAGGCTGAGGAGTCGTAGGGCTGCTGTCATTCTGGACCTGAAAACACAGATTGTACACTCAGGCCTTGGTCCCTACCATATTTCTTGGTTTCTGCCCTCATTCCCCACCACTATGGTCACAGACTCACCGCCTTGTTGGGTGCCTGCTGGGTGCTGTACTCTGGGTTTGGCTCACTGAAGTTAGGAACCTCAGAATAAACCATACAGAATCTGCAAGGAAAGAAAGTAGCTAAAACTTTGGGCTCATCCTCTGGGCTACTGTTAGAGGCCTTAGAAAAGTCTAGAAACAGGCCTGGCACCGTGGCTCATGCTTGTAATCCCAGCACTTTGGGAGGCCTAGGTGGGTGGGTTGTCTGAGCTCAGGAGTTTGAGACCAGCCTGAACAAAAGCAAGACCCTATCTCTACTAAAAATAGAAAATCTAGCCAGGCATTGTGGCTGGTACCTGTAGTTTTAGCTACTTGAGAGGCTGAGGCAAGAGAATAGCTTGAGCCCAAGAGTATGAGGTTACTGTGAGCTATGACACCACGGCACTCTACCAGGGGCAAAAAGAAAAGAAAAAAGAGAGAAAGAAAAGTCCAGAAACAGATCATGGACCACACACCCTTATTCTGCCTCCTTGTAAACCTTAACTTTCACCCTGTGGGCTGGTGCTTCTTCATCCCCATCCCTAAGACAGTACTTACTCTCCAATCTTCTGTAGATCCCCCCCACGGCCAGTGTACAGTGTCAGACAACCTTTGAACACTGAAGCGTACCTGTGGGGGCAAAAAAAGCAAGATTCAGAAAAATTGTAGGGAATGCTAATCCCAAACCTTTGATCATTTCTATCCTTGGAAAGTCAGGAGTCAGCAGCTGGTTTACCCTTTGGTGAGTCGGATAATGTCCCCAGGCTGGATCAGGTTCCCCACGTCGTCCCAGACGGAGATATTGATGCTGCCTGTTTTGTCTGCCACTTTGCAGGTCCGAACTTCATGCCCGTCCTTTGTTTTGGTCACTCGGCCTGAAGGGAAGAGATAAATGGGGGTGGGAGGAGGGTCAAATAAATGGGATGGTGGCAGTCAGAGGGATGAGTTCTGGATATTGGTGGGTGAGGGAAAAAGTGTACAAACAACAAAGCCCAAATCCTGGGGCATGAGGAGTTGGGTGTGTGTGTGTGTGTGGAGGGGTTAGTAGTGGAGGGGCCAGCACCATGGAGAGGGCCCTGAGTGGAAAGAGGCCCGCGTGGCAGGCATTGGAGTCATGGATCTGGCAAGAGTTCTACCTACCCTACACCCGACTGCATCTGTCTGTGCCAAGGTCTTAGGAGAGAGTTCGGGACTGAGCGGTGCCTTAGGGCGCGCCCTGCCGTCACTGGAGCAAGTTAAGAACTTAAGCAGTGTTCACTCCCTCCTGCCCTCCTCCTCCAACCCGTGCCCCCCACCCCCAGCCCACGCGAACCCACTATCCCCAGAATAGCCACCTGTCTCCAGCACAATGAAGATAAGGTTCAGATTCTTGAGCCCAGGCTTGATATCCTTCACAAAGGTCTCCGTCGTCATGCTGCCCAAGCCTCTACACTCCACTGGCAGAGGGAACAGACAGAATTAATGGTCAAAGCTTACAGTCTTTGCCCTCTTGCTCCACTTCCCAAGGCCTACCTATCACACCAGGCTCGGGTCAGGCAGCCTTACCTCCTCTGATTCTTCTAAAGGGACAGAAATAGGCTTCCCCAGAAGCCTCCAACTTCAGGACCACAATCTGGGGGTCTCTGGATAGGCTGCTTCGGGGCAGGAAGACCCCCTGCCGGGATGCTTTCAGTGTAAGCACCGAAGTGGGGGAGACGGAGACAGGAATAAGGGATCTGGTGCAAAGCCGGGGAATAGAATTTTCCTGGCCAAACGTTCCCGAACCCTCATCGGGACAACTCGGGACCTTGGCCCATCTCCTACCCCACCTACAGCCCACCACCCATCCAGTCAATCTGCCAGGCTGTGCACCAGCTGAGCAGCCCGCAGGGGGAGCTACACGCCCTGCGACCGCCGGATGCTGCCAGATGGAACGCGGGAATGCAGGCATTCCCGGAAGTTTCCCCTGGCTGGCTCCCTCGGCCAATCAGCACTGCCCGGGCGCGCCCTGCGTCCTGCCGCCTGCCCCGCACAGCCAATCGGGATCCGAGACTCTTGAGCCGTAAAGGGGGCGAATTTCAGTATTAAAGGAACCTCAGAGGTAGTTAGCGCTTTGTGGGGGCCGGGAAGAACTACCACCAGCGGGCGCCAGAGACCCTAATTTTTCCCGATTTGGCTAGGAGAAGGCATTCAGGCCGTAGGATGTTTCTCTCCAAGGAGTGCGCGATACAGTGGAAAAAAGGACCAAAGGCTTTGGAATTCGACAGACAAAAAAGTTTGAACCCTGGCTTTTTTCTCCACAATTCTTAAGTATATCCCTCTATTTTACAGATGGGAAAAAAGAAATTATATAAAAAGCAGTGCCTAGCTCACAATGGCCACTTATAAATACATTTCCACTCCTCCAATCCTCACCTGTAATGCGCGACTCAGCTTGGTCAGGGCCTCTGGGAAAACTGGTATTCATATGAGAGACTATAGGCTAACTCACCACCTCCTTTGGAAGAAATGGACCCGAGGCATAGAGAACACTTGCATTAGTCCCTCTGTTGTTCACAAGACACCTATTCCTGGTCCCAGGGCGGAAGAAGAGGAGCCAGGGCTAGCTACCGGACTCTGCGCTCCTCACTCAGGTGCTGCATGGTCTTTCCTGCTGCTGCTCTTCGGTCCTGCGCACTCGTCCACTGCAGTCTGCCCGACGGAGACATGGCCTCAAGCGCCGCCACCACCTCCGTGAAGACTGAAATAATTGATGGAACAGGCTTGGATGATCCAGAAATTTTAGAAGGAAGCACTGAAATTGGGCGGCGCCTGTGGCTCAGTGAGTAGGGCACCGGCCCCATATACCGAGGGTGGAGGGTACAAACCCAGCCCCGGACAAACTTCAACAAAAAATAGCCGGCCGTTGTGGCGGGCGCCTGTAGTCCCTCGGGAGGCTGAGGCAAGAGAATTGCCTAAGCCCAGGAGGTTGCTGTGAGCAGTGATGCCACAGCACTCTACCAAGGGCAATAAAGTGGTGTCTCTACAAAACGAACAAACAAAAAAACTGGAAAATATGTGGATACTCCATTTGGCAAGCCTTAATTTTGATGCCTTAATTTGGGGGAGATAAAAAATGATTGCGGGTCTGCGGTTGTAGCTCAGTGAGTAGGGGGCCAGCCACATACACTGAGGCTGGTGGGTTTGAGGCTGCTAAACAATGACAACTGCAACAAAAAATAGCTGGGCATTGTGGTGGGCACCTGTATTCCCAGCTATTTGGGAGGCTGAGGCAAGAGAATCGCTCAAGTCCAAGAGTTTGAGTTTGCTGTGAACTGTGACACTCTGCCGAGGGTGACATAGTGAGACTCTGTCTCAAAAATAAAATTTTTTTTTGATTGCGTTCTCCCTGCAAGGCATGCCTTCAAAATTCAACTACTAGGCAAATATCTGGGCTTTGAAGGAAGAAGGTTGTACACATGTCATAGTGATCACAGCTTATGGCTCCTTGAGGGAGGAGATTCAGGTTGGTGATATAGTCATTATCAATCAGTTCATCCACAGCACCACTATGAGCCTCAGATCTTCTATGAAAGAAGTCATTCCTGTACCAGGGGAGTGTGCCACAGTCTCATAGCTGAGCTGTTTTGCCCCCAAAGCGAGAGAGGTCTTTCATTGAGACTGCTAAGAAGCTTGGACTCTGGTGACACTCAAAGGGGACAATGTTGACAATTGAAGGACCTCTCGTTTTAGCTCCTGGGGAGAAAGCCTCGTGTTCTGCACCTGGGGGGCAGATGTCATCAACATGACCACATTTCCAGAAGTGGTTCCTGCTAAGGAGGTTGGAATCTGCTATGGAAGTATCACCATGGCAACAGATTACAACTGCTGGAAGGAGCACAGGAAGCAGTTTCATGGTCCCGGTTTTTAAGACTCTGAAAGAAAATGCCAATAAAGCCAAAAGTTTACTTCTCACCACCAGTCCTCAGATAGGGTCGATGGAATGGTCAGAAACCCTCTATAATCTGAAAAATATGGCCCAGTCCTGTGTTTTATTACCAGGACATTAAAATAGCCTGGCGGCCCAGAAGAAGACTTTCTAACTCCATTTGCTTTGGAAATTGTTGCTTAACTTGAAAAACGTGGGAAAGACATGAAGCTTTCATGCCCTTGCCTTGGTAAGAAAGACAAGATGTGTGTATGAGACACTTCTAAAAGACTTGAATGGCTTCAGAATACAGAAGAAAAGCAAATGACCAGTAAACTTGGGGAAAATTTTTACATTTTAGAAAAAAAAATCCCCAGAAGACCGAAGAGGGGAGGCCTGACACTTTAGTTCCCCTGAGAACCTGCCAGATTGTTAATAAAAGGCAGCTAGGGCTAGGCGCCTGTGGCATCAGCCACGTACACCTAAGCTGGCGAGTTCCAATCCGCCAAACAACAATGAGGGATGCAACCAAAAAATAGCCTGGCATGGTCAGCGCCTGTGGCTCAACGGGCTAAGGCGCCAGCCACATACACCTGAGCTGGTGGGTTCGAATCCAGCCCGGACCCGCCAAACAAAAATGATGGCTGCAACCAAAAAATGGCCGGGCATTGAGGCGGGTGCCTGTAGTCCCAGCTACTTGGGAGGCAGAGGCAAGAGACTCACTTGAGCCTAGGAGTTGGAGGTTGCTGTCAGCTGTGATGCCACTGCACTCTATCCAGGGTGACAGCTTGAGGCTCTGCCTCAAAAAAAAAAAAAAAAAAAAATAGCCTGGCGTTATGGTGGGCGCCTATAGTCTCAGCTACTTGGGAGGCAGAGGCAGGAGAATCCCTTGAGCCCAGGAGTTGGAGGTTGCTGTGAGCTGTGATGCCATAGCACTCTACCCAGGGCAACAGCTTGAGGCTTTGTCTCAAAAAAAAAAAAAAAAAAAAAAACAGCTAGCTCTGCCCTGTCGTGTATAAAACAATTACACAAAGATATACTAGTGTGCTTTACCATCTGCTTAGCGAATATCCCTAATAAATACTATCTAATACCAGATCAAGCTAAGAGGTGGTGTAATTCTAATGCTTTGGTTTGCTTAATTAATCCTTTACCTTCTCATTAGAGCCTTTAGGTTCCACCTTGACTTCCCTCAGATCCCAGGTCTCTCCGGTCCACTACCCACCCCTCCCCCAACTACAGTGTTGTAAGATAAAAAAATCAAACCATAATCTAGTAAGGACATTTTCTCTTCTTTCTCTCTTGCCTGGTGTTTTAGAGAATTCTTAAGAGTGTTCGGGGTGCTATCGTGGAGACGGCAGGAGTGTGCCGGGGAGAGAGGCAGACAAGCTGTTGAGCACTCCAGAGCTAAGCTTTGTGGTCAATCTCATTTCCTACTCCGTGGCCGCCTAGTTAACTGCAGTATCCGTTCCAATGACTAGGAGTCATAAGGTCAGGATGCTGACAATGGCTTTGGAAACGGGAGCGGCGCCTGGCGGACAGCAGGTCACTCTGCAGGCCGGCCTCCCCGCGATTTCGCACCACTCAGCATCAGCTCTATGACAAGACACAAGCGCCCCTCCAAAGGGAGACAGCCCCGGGATTGGACGCTGACGGTCCCGCCAGGAAGAGAATAGAGGTTTCCCTCCCAAATGGATATACAGTCCTGGCTGGGACCATAAGGACCTTAGTCCCAGCTACTCGGGAGGATGAGGCGAGAGAATCGCTTGAGCTCAAGAGTCTGAGGTTGCCGTGAGCTATGACGCCAGAGTACCCTACAAGGGGCGACAAAGTGAGACTGTCCCCCCCCTCCAAAAAAAGACTTCCGGTCTAGAGCGGAGGCCCAGTAAACCTTGGTCCCTAGTTGGACCCCCCCGGGTTCCAGTCTGGGTCTGAATTAGGCAGAGGCGGAGCTTGGTGACGAGCTTCCGCCGGGTTGCGTAGCAGCGGTAGGCGGGACAAAGGATCTGTCTGAGACCGCGACAAGTGGTCGGAACCTTCTTTCCCCTCCTTCCTTTTCCCTTCCCAGGCAAGGCTGAGACCCGGCACCCGGGCTGTCCCGTGGACGCAGCGGCTTCAGCTCCAGCCAGGCCAGGGTACGGAGTTCGGGCTGCGTCCAGGCCGGTGTGTACTGCGCCTGCGCGGGCTTCCACTTCAAATAAAGGGTGTGTATGTGGGGGGGGCGCGATGTCCCGGGGGATTCGGGTGGGGGTTCCAGATATTGGGATGCGGGAGGATCGGGAATAAACATGAAAATGGGAAGGGAGCAGCACTGGGGAGGAGTCAGGAGGTGAGAAGGGACCTTTGGAGGATGAGTTGTTGGGTACCGTCCGCTGGAGTCGGAGAGCCTTGAGAAGTGCGGGAGGAGGCCTGGGCTGGCTGGATGACAGGGAGCAGCGGACAGCGGGGAGCAACGTGGTATTTAAATAGGCGATGCCTGACGTTCAGGAGGGGAAGAAGGGAACACTGCGGGGACCAACCTGGGCAGTGGCAGCGGAACCCAAACCTCCGCCCTCAAAGCGCCATAGCTTGGCTCCTCTCCCATGCCTTGTCTTTGGCAGCCTCGTCCTTCCTTTTCATTCCTTCCTCGATCCTCTCCCCCTTCCTGTTCTCCATGAAGAAATCTCACATTCCTCACGTCCTTGCCCTTGGTTTGCATTCTGGTCCGCTGGCACGTTCACACGGCACAGCGGAAAGCCTTGGAAAGTCTTCCCCAACCTGGGACTCGAGAAAATTGGGAGTCGGGAGTAGAGGACCACAGAACAGAAAGCCAAAGAGGGATGAGAACGGTTTGTCTGAGGGATTGACAAACACCACTTTCCCCAATCAGAAATTGACTTCATTTCATCTAATAGCAAACGCGGCTATTAATGAGGCCACGGTTCTTGGGGACGTCCCTGTGGTTTTAGAGTCTGACAAGAGGGCAAGAGGCTGATAGTGTTGCTGGATGAGAGTTTTCTCTCAAATACAAATGGGGTGGGCAAGTGGTAGGGAATGTGAGTGATGCAGAGTTGCTACCTTGTGTGTCTAGCTGACCAGTGGCTGGGCTTGCTTCCCAGTAATTGAAAAGAAGGAACTAGCTTCTTTCAAGCATTTGGTCTTTAGCCTTCAGTACTTTGTTTTTTTTTTGTTTGTTTTTTTGAGACAGAGCTTCAAGCTGTCGCCCTGGATAGAGTGCTGTGGCTTTACAGCTCAAACTCCAATTCCTGGGCTCAAGCGAGTCTCCTGCCTCCGCCTCCCAAGTAGCTGGGACCACAGGCGCCCCCCACAGCGCCCAGCCATTTTTTGGTTGCAGCTGTCATTGTTGTTTGGTGGGCCCTGGGCTGGATTCGAACCCGCCAGCTCAGGTGTACGTGGTTGGTGCCTTAGCCGCTTTAGCGATAAGCGTGGAGTCTAAAAAATAAATAAATAAATAAAAATACCACGCTAAACACATTATGGCTGATGAGCATAGCAAACTAATGAGCATATGTACCAGACTCGGAAGATGAAGTGGTCTGTTTTATGTGTAAAAGTCATTATCCTCTTTCTTTCCTACCTGGCCCTTTAAATTGATAGACCTGCTGGTGAGGAAAGGAGTTTGAATAGTTGTCATTCTTCTGTATAGAGTTGAATAAATCTCTCAGTTCCCTTCATCTGAAGCCATCTTCATGTGTTTACTTCCATTTATGTAGAGATGAGTATGGTCAGCCTGATCTTTGCTGCTTTTTCTATCCTTCACAGTTGCCCACCCTGGAATAAGAAAAATTTCCTCAATATGTCTTTCTTTAAAAAAAAAAAAAAAAAGCCAGATCCTTGGCTCATAAGTAGAGTTGCAGCTGTACCCACATTTTTTTTCTGTAAAATAAAATACAACAAAATGTTTTATGAGCAAATTTGACCTAGCAAATACGAAACTGCCACAGAGAGGAGAGTTTTTTTTTTTTTTTTTTAGAGACAGAGTCTTACTTTGTCATTTTCAGTAGAGCACTGTGGTATCACAGCTCATAGCAACCTATAGCTCTTGGTGATTCTCTTGCCTCAGTCTCCTGAGTAGCTGGGACTACAGGCGCCCGCCACAACACACTGGCTATTTTTTTTTTTTTTTTGAGACAGAGCCTTAAGCTGTTGCCCTGGGTAGAGTGCCATAGCATCACAGCTCACAGCAACATCCAACTCCTGGGCTTAAGTGATTCTCTTGCCTCAGCCTCCCAAGTAGCTGGGATTACAGGTGCCTGCTACAACATCTGGCTTTTTTTGTTGTTGTTGCAGTTGTCATTGTTGTTTGGCAGGCCCGAGTTGGATTTGAACCCACCAGCTCTGGTGTATGTGGCTAGTGCCTTAGCCGCTTGAGCTACATGTGCTGAGCTAACACACTGGCTTTTTTTTTGAGATAGAGCCTCAAGCTGTCACCCTGGATAGAGTGCCAGGGCATCACAGCTCACAGCAACCTCCAATTCCTGGGCTCAAGCGAGTCTCCTGCCTCCATCTCCCAGGGAGCTGGGACTACAGGCGCCTGCCACAACGCCTGGCTATTTTCTGGTTGCAGCTACCATTGTTGTTTGGCGGGCCCAGGCTGGGTTTGCCTTAGCCCGTTGAGCCACAGGCGCCGAGCCGCTGGCTATTTTTTAATTGCAGTTTGGCTGGGGCTGGGTTCGAACCCACCCCCCTCGGTATATGTGGCCGGTGCCCTACTCACTGAGCCACAGGTGCTGCCCTGTACCCACATTCTTGAACATCTTCTCCTTATGAGATATTTTCCATTTGGAAGGTAGGACCAGAATTCTTTTTTTATGATAGGGTCTCTCTCTGTTGCCCAGACTTGAGTGTAGTAGCATTATCATGGCTCACTGCAACCTTAAACTCTAGGGCTAAAGGGATCTCCCTACCTCAGCCCTCAATACCTGGGACTACAGGTGCAAAATTCTTTTTTTTTTTTTTTTTTGAGACAGAGAGCCTCAAGCTGTCACCCTGGATAGAGTGCTGGGGCATCACAGCTCACAGCAACCTCCAATTCCTGGGCTCAAGCGAGTCTCCTGCCTCCACCTCCCAAGTAGCTGGAACTACAGGTGCCCAGCCATTTTTTGGTTGTAGCTGTCGTTGTTTGGCGGGCCCGGGCTTCGAACCTGCCAGCTCAGGTGTACATGGCTGGCGCCTTAACCTGTTGAGCCACAGGCGCCGAGCACAGAATTCTTTTTACATGAAATAATTTATGTGAAAGCACTTTGAAAACATTAAAGCATCATACTGTACATGTAAGGTATTATCAATCTATGCATTTTGTACCCACAGATTTGGATCACTGACATTATCTGTAGTTATATGCACTGAATAAAAGAGTATTTTTTATCTCTAATAGCTAGCTCTTCTTCTCTACCTTTCCACTTGTCCTTTTTTTTCCCCTTCTCAGCTATGTTTCGAGTCTACTGGACCATGTGTGTGATACCTCAGCCTTAGTAGTGTTGTATGCATAGCAATGAATCCTGAAGTGCTTAATAGAGTTGTTTATCCTCCCCAACCAATGGCCAGATCCAAGTCTGTCTAGTCTCTTTACCAAGTAGAGGTAGTTCCCCTGACTTACCTTTCTCTTCCTTGTTCCTATTAATAGAGTGCTCCTGGTTGTGACATCACATCCATCCCCTTGGCAATGGAGCTTGTCACTAGGAAGGAAGACTCAGTCGGACAGTAGCCAACAAGATGGGTTACTGGGAACATCTCCTGAGTGGCACTGAGCAGAGGTATCAGGGGGTTGGAGCCTTGTGAACAGGGACCTCCCCCTCAACACTTGGAAGGTAAAGAGCCTTGATTCAGAATCCCATTCCAGGCTTCAGCCCTCTATAAATCAGATGTGCTTCTGTCTTTTAAAGCCTGGTTCTTTTTTTTTTTTTTTGAGACAGAGCCTCAAGCTGTCACCCTGGACAGAGTGCCATGGCATCACACAGCTCACAGCAACCTCCAATTCCTGGGCTTAAGCGAGTTTCCTGCCCCCGCCTCCCAAGTAGCTGGGACTACGGGCGCCCACCACAATGCCGGGCCATTTTTTGGTTGCAGCCATCATTGTTGTTTGGCGGGCCCAGGCTAGATTTGAACCCACCAGCTCAGGTGTACGTGGTTGGCGCCTTAGCCTATTGAGCCACAGGCGCTGAACCGAAAGCCTGGTTCTTAAAACTCCTTTCTGCAGAAAGCTTTCTGATGAACCCATATTATCCTGTTCTTTTTTTACATATTTATGTGTTATCATAATTATTAGTTCTTGGTAAGTTGATTAGTAAGTTTTATGAGTTTTATGTCTATGTGGTTTTTTTTTGTTGTTTGTTTGTTTTTTTGCAGTTGTTGGCCAGAGCTGTGTCCGAACCCACCACCTCTGACATATGGGGCCGGTGCCCCACTCCTTTGAGCCACAGGTGTTGCCCGTCTATGTGTGTTTTTTTTTTTATTTTTTTGAGACAGAGCCTCAAGCTGTCACCCTGGATACAGTGCTGTGGCATCACAGCTCACAGCAACCTCCAATTCCTGGGCTCAAGCGAGTCTCCTGCCTCCACCTCCCAAGTAGCT
>CAUYON010070752.1:0-66927 GCA_963573935.1 Arctocebus calabarensis | reverse complement strand
CATTTAACTTACATCTGATTTTTATGAGTGGTCAGATCATTATGGACATGCCTAGATAAAAACTGTTATTTCAGAATTATAAAATGTTAACCTAGATTTTGCTTTAAGTGTTTGAATTAAAAGTGACCTGGAAAAACTGAACAAAAGTTATTTTATTCAGCCTTTTTTTTTACTTTGTAGTTTACAAACTTTATTAAATAATGGGTGTTACTTTTATTATCTTATATACAGTATTTGGACTGTGTTTTCCTAGATTGTGCAGCTTTTTAAAGTCAGTTACAAATCACAAAGTGGTTAATCCCCTTCACATTGTCACGTACCATCACTTTTATTAATCTAGAAAATCCTATAGATACAGTGTTACATATGTGAAGTGTAGGTCAGCAGTATAAAGATGCCTGGGTAATAGCTAACTTTCATCAGATTGGGAAGTACTAGTAGGATGAATAATAATTAAAATACATACAGAACCTAATCGCTGCCTGTCTGTCGGTAGTGCTAATTGCTGTCATTGAAAAGACTGAATTGTTTAAGAAAAAGAGAGAGAAAGAGAAAGTCATTCTTCATTGACACTATCTCCCTGTATCACTGGAAGCCTATTTTTAGTACCTATAGAAGTCATGATTTTTGAATTTATTAGGGGCTGTGCTGAATGATAAAACAAATCATCCATTTACATATCTTGACACTGCTTTGGAGAATACTTATTTCTTACAAGCAAGTGTCACATTGTATATAAAAGCTGGCTAATTGTGTGCTAATCTTCTGCATTATCTAGAACTCTCTGATGTGGTATTCTATCAATGGTAATATTAATTTTACTTATTTCAAATGTATGAAATATCTTCTAAAACCCTATTTCTTTTATAATTTCTGCTCTTACACTGTGTAATTGTGCATTCAGCTGCTAATTAAGATTAGGAGTGCACGTTATAGAATATCCACTTTAAACCATTAGGCTTTTGTAATACATGAAAAATACCAATATTTCATCCCCATTTTAAATGTAAAAAGAAGGAAAGCATTTAAGAACATTACTAGATGTTGTGTTTGTTTTCCTGGGTTTTTTTTCTTACACAGTTCAATAGTTTCATTGATCTACTGTTTCTTATAAAAATCTCCTGTGCTTTGTGAACTTCACTCTCTAATCTCATACAGTAACCCTTCCTTTATGTTGTTCCTGCTCTCCGTGGTCCCAGAACAGTAGGGTTGCCTTGACAAATCTATTCAAAAGCCATTCCTCGGCCTTTATTGGTGGGGACTGGGGCCTTTGAAATTCTGTCCTCACTGCAACACAGCTGACATCTTCTTCCAGACAGAATGAATTAAGGAAATACAATAAGACACTTGATCTACCAGTCAAGGATCTTTCCACAGTGAGGACGGATTCCATGGTGCACAACCAGGGCAGCAAGCATCTAAAAATACACAATACATGCTTGTTTACCAGAATAGCAATCACCGATTTTTCCAACATGATTGATGGGGTGATTTCTTTTAAAATAAAATCTGTCTGGAAATTCATTGTGTGTGTGTAGGAATTTTTTAAAACCCATATAACATTAACCATATTTTTAAAGCCAGACTCCAAATACAAATTTAAAATGTAAAAGGAATATAGATTATTTTTATTTCGTTTATCTAAGTTGTAAATCGTCATTACCTTGCAGTTTGCTCTCTAGTATTGAAGGCTGTGTGTCCCTCAGACGCACAGCTGCAATTCATGAGGCTGCATTTCTGTCTAACGACTCTGATACAACCTTTATTAAAGCAAGTCAAGGGAAAAATTGGTGTTTTTATAGGGGCCAGATTTGGAGGAGTAAATACAAAATTTATTTCTTCTGGTGTTACACAAAGAATATAGTTTACAAATTAGCTAGTGTTTAACATGTTCCCATTAGTGTTTATTTTAATCAAAAAGTGAAAAACAGGTAATTTTTTCATTTTCTCTTAGTTATGATTCCCTTATCTGCTTACTCTTTGGCTTCTAAACTTCTCTTAAGAATATATTGTGTCATGGTTAATGGAAGGTTACTTTTCTAAAAAAGTATCAGCTAAGACTCTGCCAAATCGTAAAAGATAAACTTTTTCCATTGTCATTTTAGTAATGAATAGTTGTTGACTGTTCACATAAGAAAAAAGTAGATGGAAAATAAATTGGATACATTTCCAATGGTTAATTTTATGTATTTCTTTAGCCTAAAACTTTGGTCTTGGCTTATATTATGTTTCAACAATGTTGTCTCTATTACATTGCAGAACTGTTGTAATTGGGTCTCTAGCTCAGAACCGTTGGACACATCAGTGGAGTCCATGCTACCTGACTGCCCCCGGGTCTCAGCAGGTATGTGTTTGATGAGAGGTATATGGTTTATATAAGGTGAACAGTATGTAATGTAGTATAGGAATTTGTTTTGTGAATTAAGTTATGTTCTGCATTGAATTGTTGAACTAATTATTGATAACATACTGCATGAACTAATTATTGATAACATACTGCATACTGTCTAATCCATTATCACAATTTGTTAGTTGTGGTAAAATTGTAATTATAGCTTAAAATACTTACTAACAAACTCAGTAAGATGGTGAAACAATTCAAGAGTAATTTGGATAGTTGCTGTTGAAGCTTATAGAGATGAGATATGCATAAATAAATGCCTAAAAGACAAGGCTCAGTACCTTTTACAGAAAACTTGTCTCCAGTTGAGTACCAACTCAGTGCGGTGACAGGCAGTCAAGGCTGGATGGTGTCTTCAGAAAATTATTCAAGTAAAGATTTGAGCTGGGCCTTGTGTTCGATAGGATTTCAGTTGTGGGAAGGCAAACAAGATGGCATACTAAGCAAAAGAAACCGAGCCGGTGAAGGAGCGAGGTCAGGTCTGTAGAAGTTCACAGAAAGCAGGGTGAGGCAGGTGAAGAGGTGAGCCCCTCGGGGGCACCGGGGCTCTGGGGAGGTTACAGATAGCACTCCTTCCCTGCAGGGTCTGCATTTGGGTCCGTCAGGAAGAAGAAAGAATGATGTTTGTTGCAGCTTTGTAGTTTTGGCTTTCACAGCTCCCAACCAAGGGAGCATCAGTATCCACTTATGACTAGTACCCAAAATGGGCTAGTTCCAGCCATGAATGCTGGAGAATGAGCAGAAGTTTGGAACACAAACCGCTGTGTGTAACAACCATTATTAACAGCTAATCACTGACATATGTGTACATGTTTAAAGAAAATGATTTGGAGACGAGTTCAGCTTCTAGGTAAAGAATATTGGTATAACTGAACATCACTGTCATTAATATATAAACTTCAGCTGAGTTTCACTATCATTATAGGTAAATTTTTTAAGTCTATCAGTAAGGGTTAAATCAGAGAAGTAGACCCACTAGAAGATATATATTCTACAATAGAAGGTTGGACAATTAAGTTTGTGAACTCATCCTAGAAAAAGTACTGTGTCCCACACTGCCGAGTACCATTACAGTCACTAGGTGGTCAAGGTGAGTGACCTGAAGGGAACTGCAGTGATATCAGCAGAGAGTTATGTAGCACTTTTCCTAGGATAAGTTTGTGAACTTAGTTGTCAAACCTGGTATGATGATAGCTCTGATGGCCATTCCAGAAAAAGTTTCAAAATTGCTTTGAAGGGTGACCATAATGGATATTCAGACCTTGTATTGCATTTGCATATATATATGTAATATATCATTCCCATTTTTATGGGAGTTATAGTCTGTGAGGTACCTGAAAGCCCTAAATTAGCAAATGTTGCTCTTTGGTAAAATACAGGGCTGGGTTGCCACGAGCCTCTCTTCACATTTTTGTCAATCAGTCAGGAGCAACTGACTTAGATTTTTTACCATTGTGTACATGTGCATGTCTGCAAATGCCTTTGAAAATGCCATGAGTTTTGATCTGAGGGTTACAAATATATTTTATTGAGTAGGTGAGTTTGCAAATGCAGAACCCACAAATAATGAGGATAGACTGTATATAGGAAAGGATTCATTACTAGGATTTGGCCAGAGCAGGTTCCCTAGTCTCTGTAAGGATATTGACTTAGCCTGTGCCGATGGAGCTTGAGTTCACAAAGCAGATGGTAAGAGAAAGAGATCAAGAATGCACTAGAAGCTTTTTAGTTTCATCAGATCCCAGTAGTGTATTTTTGATACTGCGTCCATTGCTTTGGGGATCCTCCTCATGAAGTATTCACCCAGACCAATACTTTCAAGAGTGTTCCCTGCACTTTCTTCTAGAATTTTTATATTCTCTCTTAAGGGGTACCCAGCAAAAGGGACTTTAAATCACATTTCCAACAATATGGTAATCAAGCAATACAGTATTTGTTGAATGGATTATTAGATAACTGAAATGAACATTGCTTGTTGATGGCCATGACAAAGGACACCATTTTAAGATTCATAAAATTGCCCCACAAGTGAATTATTTCTGAGTTCCTCTTCTAGAAAAAGAGTAACCTCCACTGCACCTCCAGTAAGAAAGATAACTCCTGCCCAAGACTACAAGAGCTACAAAGTTGATGCTCCTATGCAGATGGGTGACCAGGCAATGCTACAGGCAATTACAGGTTGATGGTTAAAACACATGGGCATTATGGCTGAAGCAGCAGCATGTCCAGTGCTTTCCACCTAGAAAATGCATTAAAAGCAAAAGAAAAGTAATAGTTGTAAATGGAAAGAGATTAAAACTAGACACAGTCTGCCTGGCGTACATCTGAGCTGGCGGGTTCGAATCCAGCCCGGCCCACCAAACAACAACGACGGCTGCAACCAATAAACCAATGGGTGCTGTGGTGGGTGCCTGTAGTCCCAGCTACTTGGGAGGCAGAGGCGGAGGCAGGAGACTCGCTTGAGCCCAGGAATTGGAGGTTGCTGTGAGCTGTGATGTCACAGCATTCTATCCAGGGTGACAGCTTGAGGCTCTGTCTCAAAAAAATAAAAATAAAAATAAACTAGACACAGTCTGCTTTCTTGAATAAAAGATACAGGGAACAAATGCCTGGAGCTGACTTACCCCAGACACAGCAAGCAGTGGATAAATTGGTCTCAGCAAAAAAAAAAAAAAAGCCATTTGGGGTCAAGTCCCCAGATCTTCCATTTCCTGTCCATGAACCTTGAGCAAGTCCTTTATTTCCCTTAAGTCTCAGCCTCCCCATTAAAAAGAATAAGAAAAAAAGAAGGAGAAAAAAAGAGTCAGGGAGAGGGAGAAGTCTGTACGATACACCCCTCGTGCTTTGTTGTGAGGGTTAAAAAGTTTAACTACGTGAAAGCTTTTTGCAAAATATGGAATTCCATAGAGAACAAGGAATTTTATGTTTCTGATTTGATTGTCATTTTTTGAGTAATTATCAATTTCATGTTCTCTAAAGTACAACTTAGCTCTATCCCAAAATTCACCTAGAGATTGGAGTAATAGAAACTTTCTCATGTGGAATAAAGACACGGTACTCAACAGACAAAAGGAGCTCTATACAGATGGTCCTGACTTTAGTTGGGTTTATAGGATTAACCCCATCGTAAGCCAAGGAGCTCTGTGTTCGTAGTCCATGGGCCACCTATACTCAATACGTGCCAAGTACTGGGCCCAACACACAGTGTACCACTTACCAGGTATCATCACAGACTTAATCTGCACTTGGTGCAACAACTTTTATGAAATGGGAGAGTATTTTTATAAAAACGGGATACCTAATGGTTATACCAGACAATTTATGTCTTCACTATTGCCTAAAATGTCATTTTGTAGGATGGCAGTTTACTTTTTCCTGGCCTACTCTAGAGTAATTATCTCCTCTCAGAGTACCAAAAGAATGCCTCATCTACTAACAGTGCTTTCATAATGAAATTTATGAACAAGAGCAATGAACATTTATTGTGCATCTATCATGGCAAGGCATTTTATATATTGAAACACTGGAAAAGCCCAATGCTTGCTGAGAGACTTCCATGCTCCAGCTGTAACAAGCCATTTCCATCTGCTATCTCATTGAATTCTAACAGCAGAAATGAAAAACACTGATTTTTCAGATGAGAAAGGTGAGTCCCTGTGAGATAAAGGTTTACCCAAATTCATGCAGCACCTTGCAAATTTGGGATTTCAGCAAGTCAACTTTCTAATTCTAAACATGTTCAAGCCAGCTAATTTATATGGAAAAAATAAGGTACACACAATCATTCTAGAATATACAACACCTATAGAATGACTAAGTCAACGGATAGCAGCTTAAACCTTTCTCAAGACCCAAATATTGATGGGTAAAATGAAAATATGGCTACAGTCCTAAAAGAAAGTTATCGCATTTGACTGCAACTTTTTTTTTTTTTATCGTTGGGGATTCATTGAGGGTACAAGAAACCAGGTTATACTGATTGCATTTGTTAGGTAAAGTCCCTCTTACAATCGTGCCCCCAAAAATTGCAGCACACACCAAGACCCCTCCCCCCTCACTCCTTCCCTCTCTGCTCTTCCTTTCCCCACCCCTCCTTCATTCTTTCTCTCTCTGCTCTCCCCGTCCTTGCCTGCAACTTTTTTATCACTTATCTTTTTCTTAGATTTCTACTTATGGAGCATTTCTTAGGTTTTGGTTGAAGGCAGACGTCTCTTCTTTCTTAACCTGATTATTCTGAGAGCCCACAAAGGAAATTTGACAAATGAAAATGTTATGAATTGAAGAATTTTCAAAACACTCAGGTCCACAATGATCTATTGGTATCCAGTCAAAATTATTTGATGTTATTGGAAATTTGACAAATAAAAATGTTATGAATTAAAGAATTTTCAAAACACTCAGGTCCACAATGATGCTACTGATATCCAGGCAAAATTATTTGTTGTATAATGTTTGTTCTCAGCTTCAGCAATACCTCACCTCCAGAGTAGACTAACTCCCTACTTTATCATTGTACTGCATCCTGTCCTTTTCCTTTGTAGCTATTTGAAGTCTTTCTGCTTCATGCTATCACAGGCTAAGCTAAACGGGGCAGGGACTGGATATCTGTCTCACCTCCCATGCCCAGGCTCTTCATGGGGTTTGCACATGCACAAAAAGGGTATTTGCTAAACATCTGTTATGTAAATGAATGAACTAAAGTGTCTAGCAATTGGCTATTCAATCCATGGTAGATCACTTTGATTCGTGTTTTCTAGAATACCAATTCAGTACATTTTAAATCTAAACCAGGGAACATCTCACTTCAATATTTTAAAGAAAACATTGTTGCACATTTGTGTGCCTTATCAGAGTGTTTCATGCAGCTTTTCTGCCAATAAGATGATTAAAGCCAAATTCTCCAAACTAATCTCGTCCAAAAATAAGACCACAGTCCGCCATCACACCTGTATCAAGCCATTTCTGCTCATTCCCAGAGCCGTATTCACTTTCAAAGACAGGATCTTCATTTACATTCTCAGGATTTTTTCCAAACTTACTTTTCAACAAGCATTTGTACCTGTCTGGTTTCTAACTCCTGTCGCTTGTTAACTACTAATATTCCAACTGCAACTCACTTGCAAACTGGTGGTAAGGAAAAAAAAAACTGCCCCAAGACAAAAAATATGAAAACTATGTAGTATGAAAAACAAGAAAAAATAGTGTTAAGAATAAACCTATGTCAGGTTAAAATTTTCAGAGAGCTTCTTTAAAAAAAAAAAAAGAAAGAAACATTTTAACCCCTCCTTCCTTGTCAATTAGCAGAACTTCAATTTTTTAAAAAATTTAACTTTGTAAAAGTTTTTAATTAGGTTCATTTTGAAGTCTAGACTCACAACAAAGGAGCTGGTGTATAAAAAGGGAAATCAATGTTTCCATTTCCAAAGTATTCATTTTCTATAAGATCACCTTTGTTATTCTTTATATAAGTCCGCCTTCTCTCAAATTTCTCTCATCTCCCAGTAGTTGGCAGGATACTCTCTCCACAGCATCTTTTGCAGACTAAGCCTTTCTCTCCTGAAATGTTCATGCCCTTTTTCCTGAACTTCCTTCCATAAATGAATCTCTGTAATAATAACTTCTTCAGGAGTCTTCGCCCAATGAGATTTACTGCCTGTGTTTAAAATGGCAACACACATCACTTCTACTCATGGGCAGACTAACCAATGGTCTGTGAAGCATATTTTCATATGAACTCAAGATATAAAAATGAATTTTCCTTTTGTGTGATCTTTGGCCCATGTCTCTGAAAGTTTCAGCAATGTATTTTGGTAAGACATGCTCAACTAGTATTTGCCTTTCTTGAGAGTTTTCTTTCCGACGTCTTTGGGCTTCTTTTCCCATTGTGCAATGGCACCTCTCCTTATTAAAGGGTACTGGCAAATCTTACTACAAAGATGAAACTTGCCCTTTGGAAATTTCAAAGATTTGTCAGGACACCCATTTCCAAGTTTACATTTCTTCTCTTTGCTGGTGAAGTTAAATAATTTTACAATTAGACTTTCTATTCTTTCATAATGACAATAAAAACTTTCTTTACTTGTTTCTTTTACATGGTTGCTAGGAAAATGTCACACTTACATAGTATATTAATTGTTTGCTTACATTTCAGAAAGAAATAACAAAATGATTACCCTGTTCATGCCACCCACCTTAAGAAACAGAGCTCTGCTGGTAATCACAGGCTCTCTGCAGGCCCCTCTCCTCTTGCGTCCCTTTTCTCTTTCCCTTCTTCCCCTCTCTGGGTAACTACTATTCTGAATTTTATGCTAATTATTCCCTTACGTCTATGGGTCTGCCATATGTTTGTGAATGCATTAAAAAACATTTTGTCTCTTTTTAGAACTCATGTGAATGGGATCATACTTTAGGAATTTGTCTAGAACTCATGTGAATAGGATCGTACTTTAGGGATGTGTTTGTGAGGACTTTTTTTGATTCTCTGTGGTGACAGATATCACAACAATTATGCACAGACCTTTTTTTTTTTTTGCTACTCAGCTTTCATTAGTGTTTATGTATTTAATGTATGGCCCAAGATAATTCTTCTTGCAATGTGAAGAAGAAGAAAGGTTGGACACCTGAGCATACATGATGTTTCCGAGATGCAAGCACTAATAGATGTGCCTGAGTGCATGAATTTTTACTGTTCTATAATATTCCAGTGTATGCACATATTGCAACTCATTTACCTGAATTTTTAATACTTGCCAATTTTACAAAAATGAATAATCTCAATAATTAACATTTGCCTAATAAGTCTGACCATCTTTTCAGATGATTACGAACCATTAGCATTTCCTCTTCTCCAAAATTCCTAATTTTTTTGCCTCTTTATCTTTTTTATCTTTTTGTTTAGTTTTTTTTTCTTATATCGTCTGTTACCTATCACTATTTTCACTCACTTTTTTGCTTTCTTTGAATGAATAGAAATTCTTGATTTAGTGTAATTGGCTATATAACTCTTTTCCTCTATGGTTTATCCATTTTGTGTCTTTTTTAAGAAATCCACCCTACCTTGAGATCATAATGATATTGTCCTAGATCATGTTTCCTAAAATTTTTTTGGTTTTGGTTTTCACATTTAAGTCTTTAGTCTATTTAGGTGCTGCTTTTGTTTGAGATGATGTAGGGATCTAATGGTTTGTGTTTTTTAATTTTTATATCATTAAACATTTAGCCCTCACCCCTGTGATTTATAGAAAAATCCATCCTTTCCCCACTCGTCTCCAAAAGTATGTGTATGTGCTACATCATACATCAAGGATACACACAGTTCTGGTCCCTTCCTTCTCTGAGTTCCCTATTCTCTTTCAATACCAATACCATACTGTATCAACATCATGTTGTTATAATTCCCATATCTTCAAAATAATGAGAATTTCGATTTCTCCACATTAATGTCTTCTAGAACTCTGACGGAATAAACCCATACCTTGCTAATTTTCTTCATTCGTGTCCTGCTTATTATGAGCTCTTTGTTCTTATGTGAGTTTTAAAATCAATTCTAAAACACTTTGGGACATTTTCTGAACTTGCATTAAATTTATAGTTCATTATTTGTGAACCTGGCCTCTTTACAATGTGAACCTGGCCTCTTTACAATATTGCATCTTGCTCTTGGTACGTGACATGTCTCTCCATGAGTTTCAATAGTTTTAATGTCTTTAAAGAAACTTAATGATTTTTTTCACACAGAGCTTACACATTTTTCATTCCTAGGATCCTAACTTTTGCTAAAATTACAAATGACAAATATGTACAACTGATGCTTCAATATGAAATTTCTAATGAAATAGAACATACATACAGATAAATATAAAATTAGTAACTTTATAGTATATATATTAGTAACTTTATCACAACTTGCCCACATGGCTCTACCCACTTCTGTAAAAATAGGACAATGATAGCACCCACGTGCCCAAACCACTATTAATTTCCTCTGAAACTCTTCATCACCAGTTTCCATCACCAGGACTTTTTCTGGTTCTCAATGAGATAAGAAGAATCACACATTATATGTTATTTTGTGCATCTGCTTTCTCCCCATCATTATGTTTGTGAGCTTCATCCATATCACTGCATGCAGCTATAGCTCACTCTCATTTCTCAGTATTACATGGTGTGAATGCATGAATGCAATACAATCTATTTATTCATTTTCCTGATAGGGGATATTTAAATCATTTCCAGTTTCAGGTTATTACAAATAAAACTACAATGAACATTCCTGAATATGTCATTTGGTAAACATACGTGCCAAGGAATAGAATGGCTAAGTCATAGAGTATGTTCATGTGGGTCTGTAGTGGACAGTGCCAGGTTTTCAAAACAAGAGCAAAAAGTTACACTCTCACATCAGTGTAAGAGAGTTCCACTTGTCCATACTTCCATACTTGGTATCATCAGTCTTTTTCCTTCCAACTATTCTAGTGGTCACTTCATGGTACATATTGTGAGTTTAACTTGCATGTCCCTGACCACTAATGAATTGGAACACCTTTTTTATTTATGAACTAAAGTGCCTGTTCAAGCCAATTGCCCATTTTTTTATTCAACTGTCTGTCTGTATGTATCTTAGGAAGTCTTAATGTTCTGGCTATAAGCCTTGTCAGTTATGTACATTGCTAATATCTTTTCTCATACTGTGCTATATACCTCTTTGCTTATTAAAGAATATCCTTCGATGAACAAAAGGTCTTAATTTTAGTGTTGGACAACTTATTAATGCTTCCTTTACAGCAAGCACTATTTGCTTCACTTTCCAGAAATCACTCCCTATCCTCAGGTCATGAAGACATCTCCAGTGTCACCTTCTAGAAACTTTATTGTTTTACTATTCATGTGTAGAACTAAATTCTACCTCAGACTGATTTTGAGATAGCACATGAAGTAGGTCTTAAGTTTTCCTGTATGGTTATTTAATTGATTCAAAAACATTTATTTACAAGTCTATGAAGTCAAAGCACTGTGGGAGGCTGAGACAGGTGGATCCCCTGAGCTCATGGGTTCAAGACTAGCCTGAACAATAGCAGACCTTGCCCCTAAAAAATAGCCTGATGGCATCTGTAGTCCAAGCTACTCAGAAGGCTGAGACAAGAGAATCACTTGAGCCCAAGAGTTTGAGGTTACTGTGAGTTATGACACCGTAGCATTCTATCCAGGGTGACAAAGTGAGACTCTGTCTCAAAAGAAAAAAAAAGAACTTTGAATTCAAATCTTGGAACAGCTATTTACTTGCTTTGTAATCTTGGGAGAGTATGCCATCCATAAGGCTGGTGTTTCCTCTTTTGAAAAAATGGGGATAGAAATTGTCAAATTTGCATTTGTAGGAGGATTTCTTGAAATAATGTAGGTAAAAGGTCTAATGTGGTATTTGATATTAAAATTCACAAAATTATGATTAAAATGAATGTATAGCTATTAAAAGATTCAACTGAGACACTTCCTAAAATGAGGCATTAGAACAAGATGCAAAACTATTAAAAAAAAATCTAAGAACCAGAATGAGATCCTGTCTTTAACAAAAGAAAAAGAAAAAAATCAAAGAACCACAGAGAACACTATATAGAAAGTGTATGAATATTAAGAGCTGGAGATTGGGAAGGAAGCTACTTGCCACACTGTTTTTAGCACCTCAGTGATATTATTGAAGTCTAACATAGGGAATAGTTATAACACATAAATGTAAAGCAAAAGAAATTATCACTAAATAAATACCTACCTATATAGCTCCCATTCCATTCAAGAAACAGAACATTGTTAGCACCACAGAAACTCAGAAAGGTATTTGTTTTTAAAGGTTTTTCGGAGGATGATCCTCCCCTTCACCTAAAGCCAAGGAACAGTAACTCTAGAAGGAGGCCACGTGGCAACGCCCCCCAACCCCCCACCATGCCGGGACAAGAGGCCTCTGGGAATTTATCAGTGTCCATGTATTAATGTTGAGTATGAGTGTTTCTCTTGAACCACGTGATCTTATGTGAGAGAGAGAACTATATGGGGAGTTTTAGATGCTAAGAGTGTCTGTAAAAAAAAATGAACAAGCATCAATAGTAAGAAACAAACATTTTTGTTCCCTGATGCAACAGAAGAAATGAGCAACCAGGCAAAACAGAAATGCACCCGCCCTGTCAGAGGAATTGCAGCCTGGGGCTCATCTCCGAAGACCTGCATGTGTGACCACACAGGGAGGAATTGGCTTTAATGACTGCTATCAGCAGAGTATGTCCCCACCACCTCCACCAAGGCAAGTAAAATTTCCTGTCCTTGTCCTCTCTCTCATCCAACCTACCAACATGGAAAGGTCATAAATAAGGCAGCAAGTGAGAAGAATTGAAGGCTAGGTGAGCTTGAAAAAGAAAGCTCATCACGTGTCCACTGAAGGCCACCTGTTCTAGAGACACACATGGATTGCAGAGGGAAGAGGAGCTTCGACTCTAAATCAAGTTTCACCGTTTAATGATGATCAACAGCTCTCACATGCAATGGAATGTTTTACTTTTTGGATTTAGACTCTGAATTACTCAATATTATCCAGAAAATTCATGAGATGGAAAATTCATCACATTCTCAGGGGAAGAGAAGAACCAGCTTCCTTTAATAAAAAAAAAAAAAATGCAATGAAAAAAGAAGTTACTTACTGATTACATGGTTTAATTTATATGTGTTCCATACACTAGAAATATCATTAATTTTATTATCATGGCAAAACTTAAGAAAGGTGGAGGAAAAAGCCACATCCCATTCAATTCCAGCAGCATTTGGTGTGATTTAGGCCTCCAGGCTGACCAGCAAAATTATATATAATGTTATATAATTATATATAAAATAAATTATATGTAATACAATTCTTTGAATGATTTTTAAAAGGGCCTTATCTGGTTCAACATAGAAAACTCAATAGAAAACTCATTCAAACTTGAATGTTTATTGCGGCAGAATTCACAATTGCAAAGATGTGGAATCAACCCAAGAGCCCGGCCCATGAGTGGATTAACAAACACGTTTCAGATATACCGTGAAGTAGTACTCAGCCATAAAATGACAATTGAATGCCTCAGCACTAGGACACTACACACGTGTGCAGGAATGATGAGGACGAACACCCATGGGCCAGGTCTCCACATCCTTGCTCAAACCCTGAGCACATCCCACCTATTCTGTTCATGACTGCACAGCCATAACTTCACTATGCAACCTTGATGAAGCACACAAAGGAAAATTTCACCCACAAAAATGCCCTTCCAGACTCTGCTATGACTCACACTTGTCATGGTGATCCTTGGAGCACTGCATCCAGAAAGGCAGGATTGCCAGCATAAATGAAAAGACATTCAAGAATGTAACTTTCTTCCTTTGTTTAAAGCCTGGAATATAAAATTTGAAACTCAGTGATTATAGAACAAGGGGAAAGTATCAAACAGAAATACTCAGTCAATTAACTCCCACAAGCAGAAGTAGATTAAAAGAGGATGTTTAGTAAGAATAGCCCACATCACAAAATCCCAAGACTACAGATGCTGGTGTGGATGTGTTGAAAAGGGGACACTCCTACACTGCTGGTGGCATTGCAAACTAATACAACCTTTATGGAAAGAAGTATGGAGAATCCTCAATGAATTTAAAGTTGACCTTCCGTTTGATCCACAAATCTATTACTAGGTATCTATCCAGAAGAACAAAAGGTGTTTTACCACAGACATTTGCACCAGAATGTTTATTACAGCCCAATTCATAATTGCCAAGTTGTGGAAGCAGCCCAAATGCCCATCAACCCATGAATGGATTAACAAATTGTGGTATATGTACACCATGGAATACTATGCAGCCATAAAAAGATGGAGACTTTACATCTTCTATGTTTCCCTGGATGCAGTTGTAATATATTCTTCTTAGTAAAATATCTCAAGAATGGAAAACAGTATCCAATGTGTTCAATACTATTATGAAACTAATATATGAATGCTTACACACTCATACGAATGATAAAACACAAATACAGTCTAGCAAGGGGGGAGAGGGTGACTGTAAGAGGGAGGAGGGCATTTATTGAGATCTGCCTAATGTGCACAATACAAGGGTATATTTCAAAATAACTAAGAATAAATTACAAGTGCCTTACCATAAAAAATAAGTAAGTATGGTGATGGTTATATTAATCACTTTGATTTAAGCATTCCATATTGCATATCAAATCATCACATCATAACCCATAAATGTTTACAGTTAAGATTTAATTAAAAATTAAATTTAGCCTCAGCACCTGTGGCTCAATGGGCTAAGGCGCAAGCCACGTACACCTGAGCTGGCGGGTTCAAATCTAGCCTGGGCCTGCCAAACAACAATGACAGCTGCAACCAAAAAAAAAAAAAATGGCCGGGCATTGTGGCAGGCGCCTGTAGTCCCAGCTACTTGGGAGGCAGAGGCAACAGACTCGCTTGAGCCCAGGAATTGGAGGTTGCTGTGAGCTGTGATGCTACCGTACTCTATCCAGGGTATCAGCTTGAGGCTCTATCTCAAAATTGGCTCGTACCTGTGGCTCAGCAGGCTAAGGCGCCAGCCATGTACACCTGAGCTGGCGGGTTCGAATCCAGCCCGGGCCCGCCTAACAACAATGACAGTTGCAACCAAAAAAAAAAAATCACTGCCAGGCGTTGTGGTGGGCACCTGTAGTCCCAGCTACTTGGGAGGCGGAGGCAGGAGACTCGCTTGAGCCCAGGAATTGGAGGTTGCTGTGAGCTGTGGTGCCATGGCACTCTATCCAGTGTGATAGCTTGAGGCTCTGTCTCAAAAAAAAAAAAATTTAATTTAATTTTAAAAAGAGGGTTCTTAAATATTAAAGCTGGTGTCTGGCTTATATTTAATAGGGTGTTATAGTTCTAGAATTTAAAAACTGAATAAATGGAAAAATCATCCTCCAGGTCTTTTGACCAACTAATTAAAATTTAATTCTTCCACAGCAATAAGTTTCTAGCCAGGTTCTATTCTTAGCCTAATATTTTGTGTGTCTATCTTCATTAAGGAGCTTAGTCTAGAATCCAAAGATATTGGAAACAGGAGGTATCTTAAAAAATCATTTTATTCCACCGCCTCTGTTTTCACAAGGGGAAAAGAAAGACACAGAGAGATAAAGAGACTTGTCTAAAAATACTTAACGAGTTATAAAGATGAGTCTAGAACTCCAACTGATATCCTTTGCATTATATTAATATTAAACATTTTCAGCTATGTTTTCTATAACCTTTGTGCTCTCCAGAGATGTTTCAAAGGCTTCCTCGAGTTAAGGAAGATTGCTAGTGATTTTCTGTAGAACATTATTCTTTCCCCATTTCAAACTAGCAACTCCACAATAATTTCTTTGACATATTTATCTCCTTGTTAGATTTCATTTAAGGAACGTATTTGGCTCAAATACTTTGAACCCCATTGCTTTCTATGAGTATCCATGAATTTTTATTTTTAAAATGCATTGGGAATCCAAGGAATAAATATAAGCATAATTTATTATTTTATGGGCTCTGCAAGATAAACTTGAACTACTATCACCCCTTACCAAAAAAATGAACATCTAGATCAGGCGTCCTCAAACTTTTTAAACAGGGGGCCAATTCACTGTCCCTCAGACAGTTGGAGGGACAGACTATAGTCTATCAATCTGTGTGGATCAGGCATTTCCACAAAGAAAAAGGCAAGTTATATTGGGGTGTCAGCTGTAGGCATTTCAAAACACTGCCACTATTTGTAAACTTTGCATCTTCAGGTATTAGATCATCAAGTAAGAAACATCTGACTTCCTTACAAAAACCAAATCCTAAATTGGACAGTTGATATCGCTGATATTTCACTTTGATACCTTTTTTCTTTTTATCATGAAGGTACATCCTTATTCTTTCAAATAAATGTTTTGGCTTGTAATTATCTTTCAAATTTTTTTAGAAAAATTTTTGTAAAACCTTGTATAAGTGAAAAATTTGTGTTATTTTTGAATATGATTTCCATCTTAGAACCAGTGCAGTACAGACAGTTTGAAATATCAATGAAATGTTTCAGAAGGACGCGGTTGATGAATGCACAGTATGTGGGTGGTTCGAAAAGTTCCATTCTGGTGATTTTAATTTTGAAAATGAGTCATTTAGGTGACCTGAGACCAAGATGGATAATGATGAGCTGAAAGCCTTAGTGGAAGTGAATCCATCTCAACCTACTCATGAATTAGCAGCAGGGTTTGACGTTACTATTCCAACAATATTGGATCATTCGAAACAAGTCAGCAAGGTAAGGAAGCTGGATAGATGGATTCTACATGAATTAAAGGAGCATCAAAACAGAAATTGTCGGCTCGGCGCCTGTGGCTCAACGGGCTAAGGCACTAGCCACGTACACCTGAGCTGGCAGGTTCGAATCCAGTGCGGGCCTGCCAAACAGCAATGACGGCTGCTGCCAAGAAAAGGCCGAGCATTGTGGTGGGCGCCTGTAGTCCCAGCTACTTGGGAGGCGGAGGCAAGAGACTCACTTGAATTGGAGGTTGCTGTGAGCTGTGATGCCACAGCACTCTATCCAGGGTGACAGCTTGAGACTCTGTCTCAAAAAAAAAAAAAAAAAAAACAGATATTGTCCCTAAGTTTGCCTTTCTTTATTATCATGACATACAGGTGAATCATTTCTACACCATATTGTTACATGTGATGAAAAATGGATTCTTTTTGACAACTGCATTTGGCACTATGATTGGATAAAGTTGAACTGCCAAAACGCCAAAACATATCCAAAACCAAACATTCACCAAGAAAACCTAATGGTGTCTGATTGGTGGTCCAGTGCTAATATTATCCACCACAGCTTCATGAAACCTGGTCAATCAATTGCAGCGGATGTCTACTGCAATCAAATGGTTGAAATGACAAGGATGCTTCCAATTAGGCAATCAAGATTGGTCCCTGCACGCAGGCCAACTCTCTTGGAAGGCAACACTGTCACACAAACAACGGTGCTCAACCTACAGAGGCTAGACTTAGAAACTCTCTGTCATCCACTGTATTCACCACACCTTCAACCACTGATTACCACTCCTTCCAGGCTTTGGACCACTTCTTGCAAAAAAAAAAAAATTCAATTCTCGACCAGCTGTGGAAAACTGCTTTCACAGTTATACCACTCTTCAGGCTTCTTCGCTGCTGGTATACACAAGCTACCTGTTAAGATGGCATAACTGTGTGAATAGTTTAAGATTGTACTTTGATTAATTGTACTGCTTCTTGTTTAAAATATAATAAACTAAATGTTTCTAAATCTATCAAATTACAACATTGGTATTTTTGATAGGGACTGCATCAAATCTGTAAATCACTTTAGGTTGATTCTACCAATCCATGAGCATGATATGTTTTCCCATTTGTTTGTATCTTCTATAATTTCTTTCCTCAAATTCCTATAAACACTACAACCTCCCAAGACTCAAGCAGGAAGAAACGGAAATCCTGAATAGACCAAACAATGAAATTAAAGCACCAATAAAAATATTTTCAACAAAAATAAATCCCCAGACCAGATGAATTCACAGCCAAACTTTATCATATGTACAAAGAAGAGTTGGTATCTGTACTGCAGAAATTATTCCAAAACATTGAGAAGGAGACAATCGTCCCCAACTCATTTAATAAAGCCAGTATCACCTTGATACCTAACATAGGAAAGGATACAACATAAAAAGAAACCAACAGATCAATATCCCTTATTAACATAGATGCAAAAATAAAGAGCACCAAACTGAATCCAACAGCATATCAAAAACATAATCCAGCACAACCAAATGGGCTTCATCGCAGCAAGGCAAGGATAGTTTTACAAATGTAAATCAATATACATGGGCCTAACCTACTCACCCTAGCAAGAGAGGCCCATTTGCTATCTATGGTGAATATATCCTGCTTCGTAATCTTTCTTACTTTGTGAATCTATCTTTCTCCTCCTCAACAAACTTTGTTTCATACTTGCCTTATTTTGGGGCTTCTGGTCATTTTTCAACCAAAAGCACTCCAAGAACCAAAGACTCAAGCAGCTTTATAAAACCCCAACATTTTTGATGACTCAAATAAACCTTACTTAGATTAATTCTGCCTAGACAAATCAACTCACCTTTTTTTTTAAAAGACCCTAACTCAGATGACTAGTACTGAAAAGGCCATTGATTTTCCCAAAAATTTCTAGAGGACATGATACTCCTAAACTCCCATGGGGGATCTCCAATACATGTTCAAACAGAATTCTGTGGGGGCTTCTTCAGATAAGTAGTTCTTCATTTGTTCACTCCTTAACTAATCCCTTATCAGAGCCATAGCCCAAAAAGCTGAATAACATGACACAAATTCCAGAGAAGAGGACCTCAGAAGTCAGCTTCTGTCCTGTTAGCCAACACCATGTTCACTGCCCAACTTCCTCCAGAGTGGGGGACATACAGGGTGCATGGCTCCTCAGCATACTAGGTGCTTTCCCTTCACTGGAGAGGCCACTGCTCCCTGGACCTGGTAAATCCGGACATCAAAATTGCCCAGGATTCAGCCACCTTATCTTTCCCATTGTACAGGCTGCCTATACAAACTGGCGCTTCTCGTAATTACATTTTTTGCCTTTATTTATAACAGAAGGTGCTTCCCTGGGCCTGCAGCAGTCTTTGGCTATGCAGACAGAATAAGGCCTGATAAAAACCAGCCATATACTTGTCCTCTTATAGGAACAGTTAGATTAGCTGGCAGGGCCCTAGAGCTTCTAACTCCAGCAGAAGGGGGCACATGCTTATTCTTAAAGGAACAGCACTGCTTCTATGTTAATAAGTCAGGATGGGTTCAGCACATTTAGGCCATCCCAGAGTCTGCCTCCAATTTGCAGACATGAGGAGAGACCTCTAGGCCTTAGTTGGTATCTGAAATATTTCCCTTAGTCACGCTGTCACTTAGCATCATGAGAATTCTTACATTGGAACTGATCCTCATAAATTTTCTAACTAAACTTATTTCATCCATTTAGAACCCATCAAGCCATGAACAGTTCTTTATTTTCTACCAGTTCCAGCACCTACCTCCTCCTGCACCTACAACTATAGCCATCTACTGAGGACATATACTGAAGTCCTTGGAAAACCCACAAGAGGCCCCCCTAATAAAAATCTTCAACCCCTTTCAGCACGAAGCAGCCAGATGCGTAAACACCCCCTACTCAATGATTTCGACCTCCAGAATAGACAGAGGAAATGATAGGTAGTTAGGAACTGCTCTCCTAGGAAGGAGGACAAAGAGGGCCTTAAGGCCCCATCTCAGTGCCACCCACTCTAATTGGGTCTCAAGTGATTGCTTACACCTAAGACAGAGGAAACATCCTACCAATCTACCAATCAGAACTTAGCATGCCAACTGCAAAAGGATGTAGAAGACTCTCTAGCCTAACAACAATGGAAGAATTTGAGAGTACCATTCAATTCAAACTACCAAACTATAGAAAACATGCAGGGAGCACCCTCAAAGACCAGCAGGACATTTTGAGTGCACTTCCAGTAAGTGGGTCTCCAAGAGCCTTGATGGAGCGCCAATTGGTATTATAGACAAAAGTCTTATGAAAGATCTTCCTGTCTCTGCTGGGGAGATTTCAGCAAATGGCCTGGAGTTGTCAGCATTACTGTGATACAAGATGGGGACAGTATGAAGGAAAGGAGAAGCTCAACTAAAGCCTCGTGTTTGCAACTCACTAAAGGAAAGAGAAAAGGAGACCATCCTTTCAAGGATATTTTACCCATGAAGAATAAGTACCTGATCGCAGCAACATGGACAGTTAATTTAAAAGCTCTTTAGATTTACTCTTATTTTTTCCCCTTTTCCCTTTACTTCTACCCACAGCTATAAAATACATTTCTTCTCTCTTATGTCAAAATAAAAATTTTTGAAATAAAAAATATATAAATAATTGCATTAATGTACACAGCTATGATTTAATTAAAAAACACATAAATAAATGTGACTCACCACACAAATAGAATCAAAAACTATGATCAGTTCAATAGATGTAGAAAATTCAAACACCTTTGTGTGATAAAAATCCTCAACAAAGTAGGCAAAAGATTATAAGAGCCACATATAAAATCCCCACAGCCAACATCATATTGAATGGGGAAAAGTTAAAAACATCCCCACTAAGAACTGGAGCAAGATAAGGATGCCCACAATCACCATTTCTATTCAACATAGTACTAGAGGTCCTAGCCAGAGCAATCAGGCAAGAGAAGGAAATTAAGAGTAACCAAATTGGCTCGGTGCCTGTAGCACAGTAGTTATGGTGCCAGCCACATACACCAAGGATAGTGGGTTCAAAACTGGCCCAGGCCAGCTAAAACAACTGCAACAACAACAATAACAAAAAATAGCCAGGTATTATGGTAGGCAACTATAGTCCCAGCTACTCAGGAAACTAAGGCAAGAGAATCGCTTAACCCCAAGAGTTGGAGGTCGCTATGAGCTGTGACACCACAGCACTCTACCAAGGGCAATATAGTGAGACTCTGTCTCAAAAAAAAAAAAAAAAAAATATATATATATATATATATATATCCAAGTTGGGCAAGGGGAGGTTAAACTAGAGATTTTTACTGACAATATGATCATATGTCCAGAACCATCCAAAGATTCCACCAAGAGACTCCTGGAATTGATAAATAAATTCAGCAAAGTCTCAGGTAACAAAATCAGCATACACAAATCAGCAGTATCCCTATCCATCAATGACACTCAAGCTAAGAGTCAAATCCAAGACTCAATACCATTTACAGTAGCTACAAAGAAAATTAAAAACCCAGGAATATACTTAACCAGGGAAGTAAAAGGTCTCTAAAAAGTGAACTGTGAAACACTGAGGGAAAATTTAGCAGATGTGTCTACTGTTACAAAGTCTCAATGAAAAGGAACACCTGATATTGCCATGCCAGCAAGTTAAGCCTCTTTCTAGGTGGACAGAGGCCAAGTGTGGGTATGGTCATTTTGTGAGCCTGAGTATCTAGGTAACTGTAAGAATGCTTGGTGGACATTGCAGCTCCAGAAAGAAGGGCTTAAAGATATTATAAATAATTGTCATGAACTCTTAGAATCTGAAGAGAATGCAAACAATTACTACCCCAAACATGAACTTCCTCCACAAGAGCACTAGCAATAGTTCCCTCTGTTTCCAGGGGAACATCAGTTAATATAGACTAGATGATGGTATGACAACAAAAATTTAGTAGCTTATAAAAAATTTAGTAGCTTATAACATTTATTCCTTGCACACAGTAAGATTCATCACAGGTAGGCTACCTGAAACTATGCACTCATCATCTCTTCCCCAGGACCCAGACTAAAAGAGCAGCTTCTATTTGGAACAATGCTAATCATCTTGACAGAGGAAAAAGAGGACACAGAAAACCATGGGTTGATGCCTCCATTCCCATTTCTCTGGCCAGAACAAGTCAAGTGGCCAAACCTGCAGCCTATGAGGATGAGGAACTATAATCCACCTCAAAGCAGAAAGAGGAATTTTTTTTAAAAAACAATCCACCACAAGAACTTATGAGGTTGGCCAGGCACAGTGGCTCACACCTATAATTATAGCACTCTGGGAGGCCGATACAGGTGGATCACTTGAGCACAGGAGGTAAATGCCAACCTGAGCAAGAGCAAGACCCTGTCGCTACTAAAAATAGCAAAACTAGCTGGTAGTAGTGGCAGATACCTGTAGCCCCAGCTACTTAGGAGGTCTATTATGATCTCTTTTGTCCCCTATTGAGTCAAAAATCTATCTCCTTATTACTTTTTTCTGTTGTTATTGAGACAGTCTTACTCTGTGATCTGGATAGAGTGCCATGGCATCATTATAGCTCACAGCAACCTCAAACTCTTGAGCTCAAGCTATATTCTTGCTTCAGCCTCCCCAGATGCTAGGACTACAGGCATCCACCACAACACCTGGCTAGTTTTTCTATTTACTAGAAACAGGTGCTCAAACCTGTCTCAAAATCCTGAGCTCAGGCAATCCACCCTCCTTGCCATCCCAGAGTCCTAGGATTACAGGTGTGAGCCACCATGCCCAGCCCCTTCTTGTCACTGTTACTACTTGATACTAGATCTGTCCTCCAACCTGACGCTTAATATCTAGGTCTTCGTTCTTTCAATAAATCTATATGACATTAAGAGCTATGTGAGCATCTCACGTCATCTTAGATAGGATATAAAGATAACTAAAAGGAAAGGTCTGACTGTCAAGATTCTAAGGAGGAGGCAGGCCTAACTTTTTGACTATTGAAATTACAACATCCAAGAGGGAGGGCGGTTGGTGGGATTTCACCTAATGTGCACATTGCGAAGGTGTTCAGCATGCACCCTAAGTGAGAGGCTTTTTTACAAGATGAACTTTACCTTGGAAGTGAGAATGATGTAGCCTGAAAATGTATACCCTCATATTAATTTGAAGTTAAAAAATGACAACAGCCATGAAGTACTCTGAAAACAGAAGAGGAAGTTGATTATATCAGACTGGACCATCAAAGAAAGGTGTCACATATCCAGCTCAAACTTCGCCACGTCTTTCAACTTTGCACATATGCCTGATTTCTAGATCCTTGTCTTCCTCTCGTCAGTATTCTTCTTTGTACAGAAACAAAAAAAATATTTTTATATATTCTTTCCTTTTAGTTATTCTTTATATCCTATCTAAGATGATAGGAATATTTCTTATTCTGGGGCAAAGTCTAAAGGCAAACTAAGATTATTTTGGTCATTTTTGCTCTCTTATAAGCTGTTCATTCATATTGAGATTGTGATAAACCAAAATAATGGAGTCCTTTCCACATGTATAAAAACTGACCACATCATCCTTATGATGTGAGATTGGTTTCTTGTTAGATCCAACATTTCAACCTAGCAAAATCATCTTACATGGTGTTTCTGGTAGTCAATGTATTTGTAATGGCTCTTTGCTTTATGTACCGTCTCAAATGTGCTCATTGTGCCATTTGTAGTTTTCTCATCCACATCAGTAATAAAAATAAAATGTGGTACTCAATAATAAGAACACCAGAAACCTTCCAATAAACAGCTTACTTTTTGGATCATTCAGTCAATTCCTACTATACGACCCAAATTATTGCCTAATCTGAAGCACCACAAATTCTCTTCAGGACAGAAAAACAAAAATTGCCAAATAATTACATTCAAAATCATGGCTACAAATTGTGAGGGCCACCCTTTTCCTCTACTCATTGGAATTAAGGAGAAAAGCAAAGAAAGACAAAAGTAGAAGGTGTGCTTCACACCCTCTCCAGAAACCCAAAGAGAACAGGTTCCAGCTCAAGAACAGAAGGGATACAGGGACCTCAAGGGAATTAAACCCAGACATCAGCTAAGGCAATATCCACATGTGCCAAGGGGATGACACATCTTCAAGTTTCTTGAAGAGCAATATGATCTGTATAAGTTTGTTATTGACATTTTCATTAATTCCAAGAATACCAGACATTCTCATATCTAAAACATAAATTAGAAAAGAGTTTCTTGAGACCAAGGGTGAGTTGGCACACTAGAAGTTGCTCAGATATACTGCCTTCTAAGATCAAAAGTTACAAAACTAAGTTACATAAATGATGAAGAAATAAAGACTTTTCCAGATTAGCAAATGCTAAGGGAATTTATTACTATTAATAATAGACCTGCCCTACAAGAAATACTCAGAACTGAATTATACATCAAACAGCAAAGAGATACCTACCCACCAGTGTGTTAAAAAAAAAAAAAGTTAAAACTAATAACTTTAAAAAGTTATTAGTTTCACTACAAGGAAAACAAAATAACAAGATATTATCTGGGCAGCACCTGTGGCTCAAAGGAGTAGGGCGCCAGCCCCATATGCCGAGGTGGCAAGTTCAAACCCTGCCCTGGCCAAAAACTGCAAAAAAAAAAAAAAAAGGTATTATACAACAAGATAACAAGATGAGCAGAACAGTACCCCAACATCAATACTAACACTGAGGCCAGGAGCAGTGGCTCACAACTATAATCTTAGCACTCTGGGAGGCCAAGGCAGGTGGATTGCCTGAGCTCACAGGTTCCAGATCAGTCTGAGCAAGAGTGAGACCGTATCTCTAAAAATAGCCAGGCAATGTGGTGGGCGGCTATAATCCTAGCTACTTGGGAGGCTGAGGCAAGAGAATCACTTGAGCCCAAGAGTTTAAGGTTGTTGTGAGCTATGATGTTATGGCACTCTACAGAGTACACAAAGTGAGACTCTGTCTCAAAAAAAAAAAACTAACACTGAATGTGAATGGTTTAATGTGCCACTTAAAAGACATAGGTAGGCTTAATAGATTGAAAAATACATCCCAAGTATAGTCTGTCTCCAAGAAACACTTCTAACTCACTAAGACTCATGGCAAAGGGATGGGAGAAAAAATTCCATGGAACCCAAATCAATTAGGTGTAACAATTCACATATTAGATAAAATAGACTTTAAACCAACACAGGAAAGGAAAGGAAGGGAAGGGAAGAGAAAAGGAAAAACGGAATGGGAAGGGAAAGGAAATGAAAAAGGAGAGGAGAGGAGAAGAGAGGAAAAGAAAAAGGAAAGGAAAAAGGCAAGGCAAGGCAAAGAAAGGGGTTATATAATGGTAAAGGGAGCAATTCAACAAGAATAACAATCCCAAATATATACACACCTAACACAGGCATTCCCAGATTCATGAAACATATTCTACTTTTTATAGAGCTAAGCAAAGATATAAATGGTAACATTATAACTTCAGGAGAATTCAACACCCCTGTGAAAGAACTGATCATCAAAACAAACAAAAAAAATCCATAAACAAACACTGGATTTAAAGGAAACTCTAGAACATTTATAGATCATTCTATCCCAAAACTACTGAATAAACATTCTTGTCATCAGCACATGGGACATTCTTCAAGATTGATCATATTTTAGGCCATAAAACAAGTCTCAGCAAATAAAAAAAAAAATCAAAATCATACTATATATCTTCTCAGACCACAGTGGAATAAAACTAGACATTAATTCCAAGAGAAACATTCAAATCTACAAAACTTGGAAATCAAACCACCTGCTGCTGAATGATCTCTGGGTGAATGATGATATTAAGATGGAAATCAAAGGATTCCTTGAACTGAACAACAAAAGGGACACAAACTATTTAAATATATCAGTGAAAGCAATCCGACAGGGAAAGTTCAGTTCACAGCCTTAAATAACCACATCAGAAAGACAGAAGGTCACAAATTAACAACCTAATGTCAATGAAAGAACTAGAAAATAAAGAACAAACCCAGTCCAAAGCCAGCAGAAGAAAAGAAATAACAAAGCTCAGAGCAAAACTAAACAAAACGGAAAACAAAAGGATAGTATAAAGGATCAATGAAACAAAAGGTTGATTTGAAAAGATAAACAAAATCAATAGACCACTAGCCAGAAATAAAAGAGAAAGAACTCAAATAATCTGTCAGAATCTATAAAGGAGACATAATAACTGATTCCTCAGAAATACAAAATATCATTTGTGAATACTATGAAAACCTCTATACACACAAACTAGAAAACGTACAAGAAATGGATAAATTCTCTGAAACACACAATCTCACAAACCTTAGTCAGGAAAAAAACAGAAATCTTGAATAGACTGATAATGAGCAGTGATATTGAAGAAAGAATCAAAAATCTCCCAACAACAAAAAAGCCCAGACCAAACTCACAGCTGAATTCTATCAAGCCTACATAGAAGAAATGGTACCTATCTTTCAAAAATGTTTCCATAACATTGAAAAGGAGGGTATTCCCTTCAATTCATTCACTGAAGCCAGCATCAACTTGATACCAAAGCCAGGAAAGGACATATACACACACACACAAAAAAAGAACTATGGACCAATATCCCTTATGAACATAGAAGCAAAAATCCTCAACAAATTACTAGCAAACTGAATTCAACAGGACATCACAAAGAGAATTCATCATGATCAAGTGAGTTTCATTCCATGATGCAAGAGTGGTTTAAGATACTTAAATCAATAACTGTGATTCACCACAAAACCAAAAACAAACACAAAGATCATATGATCATCTGAATAGACGCAGAAAAAGCATCCAATAAAATACAACACCCTTTCATCATTAAAAAGCCCTCAACAAACTAAGGATAGAAGGAACGTGCCTCAAAACATTAAATGTCATCTATCACAAACCCACAGTCAACATCATACTGAACATGGAGCATGCCCTCTAAGAACTGGAACAACACAGGGGTGTTCGCTGTCCCCACTTCTATTCAACATAGTCCTAGGAGGCGTAGCCAGAGCAATCAGGCAAGAATCAGAAATAAAACTGAGAAGGAGAAAGTTAAATTATCCCTACTTTCTGACAATATTATCTTGAATCTAAAAACCCTTAAAAACTCTATCCAAAAGGCTCCTATAATTGATAAATTCAGCAAAGGACTTAGGTTACAAAATCAATGTATACACGTCAGTAGCATTTCTATATACTAGTAACAGGCAAGCTGAGAGTCAAATAAGGATTCAATACCATTCACAATAGCTACAAGGAAAATAAAATCACTAGGAATGTACTTAAGTAGGGTGGTGAAAGATCTTTACAACAAGAACTACAAAATGCTGATGAAAGAAATCACGATGACACAAACAAATGAAAAAAAATCCCATGCTCATGGATTGATAGAATCAACACTATTAAAATGTCCATACTGCCCAAAGTGATTTACAGATTCAAAGCAATTCCCCTCAAAATGTCAACATATTTCACAGATCTAGAAAAAAATAATCCCATCCTTCATTTGTGCAAAAAAGAGCACAAATTGCCAAAGCAATCTTAAGCAAAATGTGAAAAAATCTGAATAGAAATTTTTCAAAAGGAGAGAGATAAGTGCCCAACAAATACATGAAAAATATTCAATATCACGAATCATCAGGGAAATGGAAAGTAGGATAACAATGAGGTACCACCTTACCATGTCAGAATGGCCATTATTAAAAAGTGTGAAAACAATCAATGTTGGCATGGATGTAGAGAAAAAGGAATGTTTATATACTGTTGGTGGGACTGAAAATTAGTACAGTCTCTGAGGAAAACTGCATAGAGATTGGTTAAAGAAATAAATGTAGACTTATTATTTGACAAAGCAATCTCCTATTGGGTATCGTATTTACCCAAAGGAAAAGAAATCATTTTGTCAAAAAGATATTGCACTCAAATATTTATAGCAGCCACAATTCACAATGACAAAGATGTGCAGTCTACCTATATACCAATCAAGTCGTGAGTAGATTAAGAAGAAGTGGTGCTGTGTACCAGGGAGTACTACTCACTCATAACTTGGAATGAAATAATGTCGGTTGCACCAACATGGATGAAATAGGAGATCATTATGCTCAGTGAAGTACCTCAGGAATGGAAAAAAGAAAAAAAAAGGAAAACACATGTGCTCACTAACAATTGGGAGCTAAATGATGACACAAAGAGATGTAAAGGTCATTGTAAACCGAAAAGGAGGGAGAATGAGAGGAAGTAAAGGGTAAAAACTTACCTGTCGGGTACCATGAACACTATTCTGGTGATATGCACACTAGAAGTCCCCCTTAAGTCTTATACAAGCTTTTCATGTAACAAAAACATCTGTGTTCCCTTAACATTTTGGAATAAATAAATAAATAATATTTTCTTTCCAAACATAACTTTAAATTACCTGTCATGTTGATGATCTAATTCAACCCTGAGCCCCTCCTTATGTCAGCATGCTTAAAGCTCTCTATAAATCTGAACTATTATTTGTACAGCTTTCCACATTTACTAGGTTCAGTAGTTAACTGATGTGTATATTTGGGCCAGTGCTTAAACTTAATTCTACTTGTATTTGGCTTAGTTTAGGTCCTGTCCAATCCTTTGAAATTAATCCTCCCGAAAGAAAGGGAAAGCATCTGGTCAGTACTAAGGTACTAACTTAGAGCAGAGTAAGAAAAATGACTTGAGGAGTTAGCAAATAGTCCTGTGATGTTGTTGGTTTCTTTGGGAAGAAGCGTCTGAGTTAGAAGGCGCATTTATACAGAGACATCTAGTGGCAAAGAGGAATCAGTGCAGTGATTGGCTCCATAACAGCGCTGGAGCCTTACTTTCACTTTATTTATCAGGGGAAAAGTCCTGAACTCTGGATATTGGCCATTTATAATACTTATAGTAGTAACACTAGAACAATAACAAAATCACTTTAAACAGCAAGGAATTTTAGCTAATTTTTTTCACAATAACAAAAACGCATTTATAGCTAAGATGGATATGTGCTCACCAGGTTTCTATATTTTTTCAAGCCATAGTACTATTAAGAAGCAAAAGAACAGTTTTGCCAAAATTAATCTTTCTAGAAACATGAAAAGCCACAATAAACCAATTCCCTTTTATGTTGTGGAACATCAACTTAACAGCATCACTTTATAAAGAAGATAACCATAATAAAAAAAAAAGAAGAAATAGAAAACTAATGACCTATATCACAATTGAAATCATTAAAATGAAATAACAATGACTCTTAATTAAACTATTTAGCATCCTGAAGATATTTTCTTGTGTGCATTCTTGATAGAAATCTCTTTGCTTCTTTATTTAAAATAAGTTGGAAAATTAAGCAAAAACTTACTGCAGTGGAAATACCATTTCTCCCTTTAGGTTTCTCTCTTGCTAGGACAGAAAAAAGCAACTCCTTTTCAGATATTAACTCCACTTCCTGGAGAGTTGTGGAGTCAAAAACAAGAAAAGGGAGAGCATTTAAACCTGATCTCAAAGGAGTTGTGTTATTAAGGACAATGGATACAATGTTTTGATTTTAAATTAATTATTGACCTTAATTATTTCAACAGACCAACCTGGGATCTTGCTCAAGGCTAAACTCCAGAAGCACTATTTAATGGTTGAGGTATTTTTGTTTTTGCCTCCTCTTCCACTCCTAAATTATCCTTCACTCTCAGGGGAAACCAGCCTATAGCACTTCCGGCTCTTTCTATGTACCAGCTTTTCCAGTCTCAAGGCAGTGAGTTTTTTCTAATTACTCTTCGCCATACCATAATTTCTCATTCTTACTGATATGAACATGGACTTTAACATTTTAATGGCCAATTCACACTCACATAGGTTTATGAAAACACCAAGGCTGTATTTAGAATTGTTACCCGGTCTTTAGGCAGAGTTCATTTTCCCATTTTGTCCACGCCTATGTCTAACTTTCTAACACTTACTGTCCTCCCTCTAAACTCTGCATTTACCAGTCATGAAATGATCTGGCATTGCTTTTCTTATTGAGAAAGCCTGAAATTACTAAATATCTTTTACATCCACTTCCAGATCATAAGTTGATCTTAATTTTGTACAGTTATCTTACACAGCATATAAATTTATGATATGATATGTAAGTAAATACATATATACAAAGATAGGACTATTCAGTTTGCAAACTCATCCTAGAAAAGGTGCTATGTACCTCACTGCTGAATATCATTATGGTCACCTTCAATGTACTCCCCTTGGAAAGCTATGCACCAATGCCAGCCCCTAATCCACCCTTCAAAGCAATTTTGGGAGTCTTTTACTAGAATGGCTATCAGAGCTGTCTTTGTACAAGGTCTGACAATTAAATTCATGAACTCACTCTAGAAAAATTGCTATATGCCTCATTGCTGAATATCATTATGGAGTCCTACCCTTGGCCATCTGGTGACCTTAGCTTTATTCAGCAATGAGGTATATAACACTGTTTCCAGGATGAACTCACAAATTTAATTCCCTGCTTATTAAGTAAACAAAGTAGTATAAACTTGAAGAATATTGAACAATTTGTCTTTGCTAAAAAAACAGCAAAAGCATACCCAATATTACCTCAATCCAGGTGAGGAAGATGGAGAAATGGTGTACCATTCTAATGAATTTATTATAAACAGTGTATAATTGTGAAAATGTATGGTTATATATTCATTTAATTATTAATATTTTACCCTCTATCTTGCCCCTAAGTATTCCATCTAGCCACACTTTTTCTCAGATATCAATGAATGCAATACCCATAATGGCTAGGACTTTTTAAATTTGCAATCAAATGTCAGCTAGACTAGGGGTATAGGGAGGCCACAAAGTTATTACAATGTAAACTCAACCAAAGGGCAAATTAGGATATGTTTAAGGAAGACTTAAATTGGAAAAATTGCATGAACTATGACTTTGATAGACATATATATATACATATATACACATCTATAGAAATAAGTATAGATATAACATGTGTACTATTCATATTTTTATTACCTAATCAGTTCATTAAAAGGTCTGGAAGCAATGATACATCAATACCAATGAGCACAGCTATTGTTCAGATCTTGGTTTCCAGTTAACATTCTCCACTAATGAAAATAAGCCTTCATGGAGAAATGGCTGACTATGGAAAGAATTGAAGCCAGGGAAGTACAAGGTGAACCTAGAATATATTATCATTCCTGAGATCAAGGAAGCATGCAGACAATGATGGAGATATATCAAAAGGACACAAAAGCCAGCTTGTACAAACACCTCCTAGCTAAATTAGAAGCAAATTGTACATATCAAATAAAGACAATAATAGAGTACAACCTATTGAATAAAATAGAAACAGATTTAAATAAATGACTAAATGAAATTTTGAGAAAGAAAGAGATGAGTTATGTAATCTTAAGGACTGAACCACAAAGTGCTTATTATTGATACAAAGGGAAAACAGAGAAAGTTGATGGTAGAAAAGTCTGGGAAGACCCCTTAATTAAGTGATCAAAAGAAACATCATCATCAACAGGACAAACCAAAATTGAGTGCCATCCCTGCTGGGCCCTGGCCCACTGCCAGCAGCAGCCAGGAACTCTGCTGGGACACCACCGCTGCCTGACTGGCACCCCGCAGGACCTAGGCCTGCCTCAGCCAGGAAGTCCGCTGGAGCCCATCTGTGCCCCATCCAGCCTCAGGCTGCCACCTGCAGGGACCCACACCCAGCTCCAATCAGTGCCCCAGATCCGCCACCCATAGTGGCCAGGAACTCCACTCCACCGAGACACTATGTCCTCCGGATTGGCACCCCAAAGGGCATTGGCCTGCCACCAGCAGTGGCCAGGAAGTCCGCAGGGACTCCTACATGGTGCAGGTCTGTGCTCCACCTGGCCTAGGCCTGCTGCCGGCCGGGACACCCTTGCAGCTCTGATCCACACCCTCCGTGACTTGGCCCTCTGCTTGCAGCAACAAGGGACTCCATCGGGCCTCAGCTCCCCACCTGGCCTGCTGTGGCCAGGAACTCTGCTGGGACCTCCACACTGGGCCTCCACCTGCCACCCACACCGGCCAGGGACTCTGCCAGAAACCTGCCAGGCTTCCACCTGCCTGCCCGGCCAGGAACTCTAGAAGCCACACAACTCGTCTCCTCCCCTACTCTCTCTGCCTCCACATGGGTCCTGACCATCTGGCCAGGGACTCAGGAGGCTGCGTGACCTGTGCCCTCCCTCTGGAGCACTCCTACCAGCCAGAGACTGCTGGAGGCATGGGCACCTTTTGCAAAGGCCATTAGGTGCCCCATCCCACACCCTGCTGCTTGAAATGGGCATGCCACACTCCAGAGCTGCTCCCACAGCCAGAATTCCCTGGGTGGTGCAGTCCCAGAGGATCTACACAGGGTCACTCCCTACAACAATCCAGCAACAACAGAGTGATCCTGCTGGGGTCTGATCTGGGAGAGACACCTCCACAACTCTGAGGATGGTCATAGCAATAGTGAAAAATAATCATGAGGTGGAATCAACAGAAAAACTCTGGCAATATGAATAATCAGAGTACATCAACTTCCCCAAGGAACAACAAGGTAGATACAGCACAAGATCCCTTGCATAAGCAAATGGCTGAGATGTCAGAAATGGAATTCAGAGTCTCGATAGCAAATAAGATCAGCAGAATGGAGGAAAAGATGAAATTAGAATTTCAAGCAGTAATCCAAAAGATGACCCAAAAGATGTCTCAAGAATTGAACAAATTCAAAGACAAAATGACCAAAAATTTTGACACATTGAAACAAGAAGTTGCAGCCCTCAAAGATCTGAGAAATACAGTAGAATCCCTCAGTAACAGAATGAAGCAAGGAGAAGAAAAGATTTCTGACAAGGAAGACAAAGCTTTCGAATGCTCCCAAACTTCAAAGACGAAGAGAAATGGAAGGCAAAAACAGATCATTCTCTCAGACAGCTCTGGGATAACTCAAAGAAAACCAATATTTGCCTTACAGGGATACCTGAAAATGATGAAGTGGCGTCACAAGGCACAGAGTCTCTTCTTTATGAGATTATGAAAGAGAACTTTCCAGACATGCCAAGAGATTCTGAAATTCAGATAGCAGACAGTTTCAGAACCCCAGCACGACTCAAACTGAATAAGACATCCCCAGGCACATCATAATTAAGTTCACTGAAGTTAGTATGAAGGAGAAAATTCTGAAAGCATCCAGACGTAAGAAATCCATTACCTACAAGAGGAAGAATATTAGAATAAATGCAGATCTCTCTGATCACACCTTTCAAGCTAGAAGAGAATGGTCATTGACTTTTAATCTCCTAAAACAAAAGAACTTTCAACCCAGGATCCTGTACCCAGATAAACTGAGTTTCATTTATGATGGAGAAATTAAATACTTTAATGACATCCACATGTTGAAGAAATTTGCTATAACTAAACCAGCTCTCCAGGATATTCTCAGACCTATCCTCCATAATGACCAGCGTAATCATCCACCACAAAAGTAAACTCACCCAGAAACTATTTATCAAATTTCAACTTCCAAGTGATGAAAGGATTAAAAATGTCCACTGGACTTTCTAAAGATGTATCATTATTTTCAATTAATGTGAATGGCTTAAATTGTCCTCTAAAGAGTCATAGGTTGGCTGACTGGATACAAAAACTCAGGCCAGATATCTGTTGAATACAAGAATCTCATCTTACCTTAAAAGATAAATTTAGACTCAAGGTGACGGGATGGTCATATTCCAGGCAAATGGAATTCAGAAAAAAGCAGGTGTTGCAATTTTAATCGCAGATACAATAGGCTTTAAACCAACCAAAGTATGGAAGGATAAAGGTGGACACTTTATATTTGTTAAAGGTACTAGTCACTATGATGAGATTTCAATTATTAATATGTATGCACCCAACCAGGATGCACCTCAATTTATAAGAAAAACTCTAATAGACATGAGTAACTTGATTTCCTCCAGCTCCATAGTAGTTGGAGAGTTTAATTTCTTTAGCAGTGTTGGATAGATCCTCCAAAAAGAAGCTAAGTAAAGAAATTTTAGATTTAAACTTAACCATTCAACATCTGGATTTAACAGATATCTACAGAACACTTCATCCTAATAAAATTGAATACACGTTCTTCTCATCAGCCCACGGAACATACTCAAAAATTGATCACACCATAGGTCACAAGCCTAACTTCAACAAATTTAAAAGAATAGAAATTATTCCTTGCATTTTCTCCAACTATCATGGAATAAAAGTTGAACTCAATAACAACAGGAATATTCATACTCATACAAAAACATAGAAGCTAAATAACCTTATGCTGAAGGATAGCTGGGTCATAGACAAGATCTAGAAGGAAATTACCAAATTTTTGGAACAAAATGACAATGAAGACATGAATTATCAGAACCTCTGGGATACTGCAAAGGCAGTCCTAAGAGGGAAATTTATAGCACTGCAAGCCTTCCTCAAGAAAATGGAAAGAGAGGAAATTAACAACTTAATGAGACATCTTAAGCAACTGGTGAAGGAAGAACATTCCAACCCCAAACCCAGCAGAAGAAAAGAAATAACCAAACTTAGAGCAGAATTAAATGAAATTGAAAACAAAAAAATTATACAACAGATCAATAAATCAAAATGTTGGTTCTTTGAAAAGGTCAATAAAATAGATAAAATTTGGCTAACCTAATCAGGAAAAAAAGAGTAAAATCTCTAATTCCATCAATCAGAAATGGTAAAGACGAAATAACAACAGACCCCTCAGAAATTCAAAACATCCTTAATGAATATTACAAGAAACTTACTCTCAGAAACATGAAAATCTGAAGGAAATTGACCAATATTTGGAAGCATGCCACCTACCAAGACTTAGCCAGAACGTATTGGAAATGTTGAATAGGCCTATATCAAGTTCTGAAATAGCATCAACCTTAAATAAATCTCCCTAAACAGAAAAGCCCAGGACCAGATGGCTTCACGTCAGAATTCTACTAAACCTTTAAAGAAGAACTGGTACCTTTATTTCTAAACTTCTTCCAAAATATAGAAAAAGAAGGAATACTACCCAACACTTTCTATGAAGCAAACATCACCTTGATCCGTAAACCAGGGAGAGACCCAACAAGAAAAGAAAACTTTAGACCAATATCGCTAATGAATATTGATGCAAAAATATTTAACAAGATGCTAACAAACAGAATTCAACAACACATCAAACAAATTATACACCATGACCAAGTGGGCTTTATCCCAGGGTCTCAAGGCTGGTTCAATATACATAAATCTATAAATGTAATTCAACACATAAACAAATTAAAAAATAAAGACCATATGATTTTCTCAATTGATTCAGAAAAAGCTTTTGACAATATCCAGCAACCCTTCATGATCAGAACACTTAAAAAAAAAAATTGGTATGGAAGGAACATTTCTCAAACTAATAGAGGCCATCTACAGCAAACTCACAGCTAATATCGTATTTAATGGAGTTAAATTGAAACCATTTCCACTTAGATCAGGAACCAGGCAATGTTGCCCATTGTCTCCATTGCTCTTTAACATTGTAATGTAAGTTTTAGCCATTGCAATCAGGGAAGAAAAGGCAATCAAGGGTATTCACATAGTGTCAGAAAAGATCAAACTTTTACTCTTCGCAGATGATATGATTGTATATCTGGAAAATACCAGGGATTCTTATGAAACTTTTAGAAGTGATCATGGAATACAGCAGTGATTTACACTCATAAGTCTGTAGCTTTTATTTATACCAACAATAGCCAAGCCAAAAAAGCAGTCAAGGACTCTATTCCTTTCCCAGTAGTGCCAAAGAAGATGAAATATTTGGGAGTCTACCTAACAAAGGATGCAAAGATTTCTATAAAGAGAAATATGAACCTTTAAGAAAAGAAATAGCTGACAATGTTAACAAATGGAAAAACATACCATGCTCATGGCTGGGAAGAATCAACATTGTTAAAATGTCTATACTACCCAAAGCAATATATAATTTTAATGCAATCCCTATCAAAGCTCCATTGTCATATTTTAAAGATCTTGAAAAAATAATAGTTCGTTTTATATGGAATCAGAAAAAACCTTGAATAGTCAAGACATTACTCAGAAATAAGAACAAAGCAGGAGGAATTATACTACCAGCCCTGAGACGCTACTATAAATCCATAGTGATCAAAATAGCATGATACTGGCACAAAAACAGAGAGGTAGATTTTTGGAACAGAACAGAGAAGCAAGAGGTGAATCCAGCTTCTTACTGTTACTTGATCTTTGACAAGCCAATTAAAAACATTCAGTGGGGAAAAGACTCCCTATTTAACTCCCTATTTTACAGCTGTGTGAATTGGCTGGTAACCAATAGAACACTGAAACTTGACCCACACCTCTCACCATTAAGTAAGGTAGATTCTTACTGGGTTAGAGATTTAAACTTAAGACATGAAACTATCAAAATATTAGAAGAAAGTGCAGGGAAAAGTCTTGAAGGAATCTGCTTGGGTGAATATTTTATGAGGAGGACTCCTCAGGCAATTGAAGCAGTATCAAAAATACACTACCTCGGAAACTGATCAAACTAAAAAGCTTCTGTACAGCCAGAAACGTAGTAAGTATAGCAAGCAGACAGCCCTCAGAATGGGAGAAAATATTTGCAGGTTATGCCTCAGACAAAGGTTTAATAACCAGAATACACAGAGAACTCTGACATGTTAGCAAGAAAAGAATAAGTGATCCCATCTCAGAGTGGGCAAAGGACTTGAAGAGAAACTTCTCTAAGAAAGATAGGCGCATGGCCTACAGACACATGAAAAAAATGCTCATCATCCTTAATCATCAGAGAAATGCAAATCAAAACTACCTTGAGATACCATCTAACTCCAGTAAGATTAGCCCACATGACAAAAATCCCCAAACCAGAGATGTTGGTGTGGATGGGGAGAAAAGGGAACACTTCTACACTGCTGGTGTGAATGCACACTAATACGTTCCTTTTGGAAGGATGTTTGGAGACTACTTAGAGATCTAAAAATTGACCTGCCATTCGATCCTATAATTCCTTTACTAGGTATATACCCAGAAGACCAAAAATCACATTATAACTAAGATATCTGTACCAGAATGTTTATTGCAGCCCAATTCATAATTGCTAAGTCATGGACAAAGCCCAAGTGCCCAGTGACCCACTAATGGATTAATAAATTGTGGTACATGTATACCATGGAATACTATGCAGCCTTAAAGAAAGATGGAGACTTTACCTCTTTCTTATTTACATGGATGGAACAGGAACATATTCTTTTTAGAAAAGTATCTCAAGAATGGAAGAAAAAGTATCCAATGTACTCAGCCCTACTATGAAGGTAATTTAAAGGTTTCATATGAAGGCTATAACGCAATTATAGCACAAGAATATGGGAAAATGGGCAAGGGAGGGAGTGGGGGAAGTCAGGGTGAAGAGAGGGTAATTGGTGGGGCCACACCTATGCTGCATCTTAGAAGGGTACAGGCAAAACTTACTAAATGCAGAATACAAATGTTTTGATACAATAGCTAAGAAAATGCCATGAAGGCTATGTTATACACTTTGATGAAAACATTTCAGATTGTGTATCAAACCAGCACATTGTACCCCTTGATTGCACTTATGTACGCAGCTATGATTTAATTAAAAAAAAAACAAGATTATATATACAAAAAAAAAAAAAGGACAGGAGAAAGAGTTGACTCTTCAGTTAATATTACTCTTACCATTACTGTCCTTTTTAAATACAGCATTTGATTTTTCTCCTTTTCCGGAAGTATTATTATTGAAAAACATAAATCATAAGTCTTTAAAAATAAATCAGGAAACTTTCCTCAGAAACAGGTCTGCAAATCTGCTACAAATTTACTTGAAATAAAACAAAGTTTCCCTTCACTATTTCCTGGTCTATAGAAAGTCACAAGATGTTATGAAGCAATTTAAGAGAATTTAAAATGAAAGAGCTCTCAGGGAAAATCCCTAGGTCTTGTTTTCCAAAGTGGAAAAAGCAAATACAATTTCTACAGGAAAATAAATTCTTTTAGACGGGCATTGCTGAGGTCTATGATAGCAAACATAACATGTATTTGTATGTGTGTGTCAAAGGGTAGTTATTCTACAATGGCACAGGATGAGCTAATGATGGTTATTTTATATTTTTGCTATTCTGTTTTTTATTTTATATATTTAATTTTATGTTTACATATTTAAGAATTTTTTAATTTTAATTTTTATATTCAATTTAGTTAGACTTAGATTCTCAGTCACCTCCTTGAATATCTTCAATCTTAAATACTATATCTAGTCCCAGCTTACCTGCTACCACTTTCTTAATACTCCCTACATATTGTTTCTGTAGTAATTGAGAGATGTCACTTATTTGCAACCTATAGTTAGGTGTCTGTTCCTGCTCTGGTATATACTCTCAAGCAATTTCACCACCTTTCTTCCTCCTCAGTTACATGTAATCTATGTTTATTTAAAGACACAGGTAGAGTCCCACTTCTTCTTAGAAGCCCACTAAGCTTAGTCCAGATTTCTTTATCAATTACTTCACTAAATTTCTACTGCATTTTTAGCTAGTCTCATACAAATTGGAAAAGAATTGCCTTGTTAGTTATTGTTTTAGATACCTTATGAATGTACACACACACACACGTGAGGAGGTCCAAGATTTGGGTGATTAATTTCAATCAATTGCTTAAAATCAATAGCAGAATCATTACTTTCTCAGAATATTTGACCATTTTCCAAGTATAGGCTAAAATTTAGCCATAACCATCCATAGAGCAGTGGAATTTCCCAGTGAAATTCCACCATAACCAGTGTTTTTTTGAGTAGTGAGATTAAAATTTTTAGATAGGAAAGATTCTAGAAATAAACAAAAAATATGCAGACTGTGAAATTCTACAAGTTTGTTAACATCTGTAGGCTTGGTAGAATGGGCCCTGATTAAACTTATTACCACCATTGTTCTAGATAGTAACAGTTTTCTGTGAAAGGGGGAGAGCGGAGAGGGCAGCAGAATGGTCAGCATGATGTAATGAAAAAAGAGTTTAAATATATACGATTAAGAGATATAGGTTCTTTTTCTAGTTCTGCCATTCATCTGACCTTGAACAAGTGGATAAATCTTGGGAGCCCTGTTTTTTCCTATGTCAATGAATTGTGGACACTCACTACCTCTTGAGAGGAGCAGGCTGTAACCGTATACAAAGCATCACATTGTATGTGCCCCATAAACATATGCGATTATTATTTGTCAAATAAGTAAAATTAATGGAACTAAAGAAAAAAGAAAATGGCTTTGACAATTGACTGGAAGGTCCCTTAGACCTTTAACAGCGAAGACTGAAACAATGCAAGAAATGATAGTCTGCAGGGTTCAGAGGATAGAAATTGTCTAATTTAATAGCATGAGTAACTATAGTTAATGGTTAATGGAAGAATCAATCTTTTAAAAACCATAAACTTATAAAATATAGTTGCTACTATAGTTTCAATAAAAATTAATTTATAATTATATATAACTTTGAATTTTTTTCTTTTCCAAAGGAATCCTAAGGCTTTTACATAAGAGATAGCTAAACCTTGGCAGTAAGTATCTTATGGCTTGGATATGATGGATTTGATTTCCATTTTCAGGTTTTGATACTTAATGGGAACCTGAGTATAAGTACAAACATTTTTTTTGCATATCTATGCCTATATATTAAATTGGAAGGGTTTTACATTTTATAAAAGACTTAGGCGATCACAAAACCAAATGTCTACAGAGATCAGAAAGTTAAAGAAAATGGATGAAATAAGGTAGAGTAATAACAGAATGTAGTAGGAGCATAGCACACAGGAGAAATCAGAACCTACTTAAACCAGCTGACTAGCAAGTTGCTTGGCACCTGTTATCATGTCTTTTAATTTTTTAGGTATATTTTATACATCACTCTTCAGATTTAGGGCATTTAACTTAAAAGTTCAAATCACCGGGCAGATCAAAAAAAGCACTGTGAGTCAATGTAGTAAGTATAATTTAGAGTGTGCAATCTAAAGAACATTAAGGGTATCTTTATTGCCCATTTTTAAATTGTGTACTTTTTTGCTGTCTAGTTACTTAAGTTTATTATATATCATACAAAGGGATATTAACCCCTTGTCAGATGTATAGTTTGCCATTTTTTTTCCTCATTCCTGCAGTTTGTCTCTTTAATACCTCCCTTTGCCATGCAGTTTAATGTAATCCCATTTGCCTATTTTTGCTTTTGTAACCTATGCATTTGAGGTCATATTTTAAAAATCCTCACCAGCCCCATGTCATGAAGCATTTCCTTTGATTTCTTCTAGTATTTTCATAGTTTCAAGTTTTACATTTAAATATTCAACGCACATTGAATTGATTTTTTTTATATGGTGAGAGACAGAGTCTAGATTCATTCTGCATATTGATATCCAATTTCCCTAGGACCACTTATTGAAGAGACTGCCTTTTCCCCAATGTATGTTCTTGACACTTTTGTCAAAAATCAGTTGCCTGCAAGTGTGGGCATTTATTCACTCCAGGTAGGATGGTTATTATTAAAAAAACAAACAAAAAGCAAGTGTTGGCAAGGATGTGGAGAAAAAAGAACACTAATACACTGTTCGTGAGGCTGCAAACTAATTCTGGAAAGTAGTATGGAGATTCCTCACAAAAATTAAAAATAGAACCACCATATGATACAGTAGTTCCACTCCAAAGGAAATAAAATCAGTATGTCAAAGAGATACCTACTTGGAGTTCGAGTAGATTGATTTCCTTTTTCAGATTTTGAAACTTAATGGGAACTTGAAAAACCATGTTTGTTGTAGCATTATTTATAATAGGCAGGATATGGAATCGACCTAAATGTCTAACAACAAAGGTATGGATAAAGGAAACATGGCATATGAAATACTATTTATACATAAAAAAAAATCAAATCTTGTTGTTTCAAACAACATGGATAAACCTGGAGGTCATCATATTAAGTAAAGTGCACCAGACGCAGAAAGGCAAATACTGCATGATCTCACTCACAATAAAAAAAAGTTGATATCATAGAAGCTGAATGTAGAATAGTGGTCATAAGAGACTGGGGGGGGGGGAGGAGGAGAGGCAGATGGGGAGAGATTGGTCAATGGGTACTTAACGTTTGGGTGTTCTAGTGCGTAATAGGATGACTAGGGTTAACAATAAAGTACTGCATATTACAAAATAGCTCAAAGAGAGATCAACTTTTGAATGTTCTCACCACAAATAAATGACAAATGTATGAGGTGATGAATATGCTAACTACTCTGATTGGATCATTATGCAACATACTTATATGCAGGAGCATCAACTTGCTCCCTATAAATGTGTACAATTACGATGTGTCAATTAAAAATAAATAAACAAACTAATTAATCAAAAGTGATTTTTCTTAACAATACAATTCATTTTGTTCTGCAAAGAAACCAAAGAAAAGAACATTAAACATTAAGAAAGATCATATTTAATTCTGTCTCCAGATCCTCTTATTCTAAGTACAGATACTAAAACCTCAAGAGATAATATGATTGGTAAACATTTTATATACAGAAGGTGCCAAAAAATGTATACACATTTTAAGAAAGGAGAAAAAAGTATTAAATTTGTAATACTAAGTCACGTTTGACTTTCACAATTACAAGAGGTACTCAACAAGACTCGTGTTTATATTTTATTGGTGTACATTGAGTATTACAATTTTAACAGTTTTTTTCATTTCTTAAAATAGGCATATATGTTTTGGCACCCTCAATATTCAAGAAATATCAGACATTATGCTAGAAACTGGAGAAACAGTGAACAAGAAAGATAATCATTTTTTATATTTACATATCTCCATTTTTTCCTTTTTTTTTTTTAGTTTCAGGTTAATATGAGGGTATGAATAACCAAGTAACAGTATTTGAATTTGTTAGGTAGAATCTCTCTTGTTAGCTGTGTTCTACCCCCAGTAGGTATGCCATTACATTTTGCCTGTAAAGTGCTTGAGAGCACCCCAAGCCTCCCTCTATTCTCCTCCTCTCCCCAATTTGAATTGAAATGAGTTTTCCTCCATGTGGGAGTGAATTAAATTGTCTGCTGGCTTCATATTAGTATTGAGTACACTGGATATTTGCTTTTCCATTCTTGTGATACTTTACTAAGAAGAATGTGTTTCAACTCCATCCAGGTTAGTATAAAAAATGTGAAGTCATCATATTCTTAATGGCTGAATAGTATTCCATGGTATGTATATACCACAATTTATTAATCCATTCCTGGGTTGATAGGCATTTAGGTTGATTCCACATCTTGGCAATTGTAAATTGAGTTGTAATAAACAATCTATTGCAAATGTCCTTAAGATTAAATGATTTTTTTTTCTTCTGGGTAGATGCATACTAGTGTGATTGTAGGGTCAAATAGGAGGTCTAATTTAAGTGTTTTGAGGAGTCACCACACTTCTCTCTGACAGACCTAATCTTTAATATCATGGCACTACCCAGCTGAACTTGACATTCTAGATGTCAACAATCAATTTAGCTTCTGCCTGAATGCATTTACACCTCCCAAAGTACAATGGATCTGATGTTGTGCTAGGCTGGATCAGTCTCTGGAATGTTCAGATAATCAGTAACAACCTGCAAAGAAAACTGGGCTGGATTTCAGCCTCTTTCTCCACTATTTTATTAAGAAAGATATGAGTAAAGGGTAGTACAAGAATGTATTGAAATGAAGGGAAAGCCTTTCTTTTAGTGCTTGAAAGAAGAAAAGAACATTTTGTGATTATTGCTAATATGGCAGTTTTGTAATGTGGTAGGACTTAGATACGTTGCATAAATCTTTGGGAAATAAAAATTATTTTGGAAGTATGAATTGTTTTAGTGTTGCTGAGAAGTTATTGAGATTGCAAGACAGTTGACACCTTGCTGATATTCATATGTCTTCCCACTTGACAACTTACTCTACTCTTTGTCTCTGAAATGCTTCTCTATACATTTAAGACTTGCCTATCCATTACCTTTCAGCACAAGGGTGTCTTCTCAGTGAAGCAGGAAGTCTTATCTTCCTTTGCTGAGTCTTCATTTGCATTTCTTTCTTATACTGTTTTGAATAAGTGATATTTTTTCTCTTAAATTATGGAGTATGCTCTTCATGTTTAGAATAACAGTATAATTTTAGGCTGATATGTGCTCACTTAGAAGTCTGGTTTGCTGGAATCCTGCTAAGAAAATGACATCAGACAACAAGGAATTAAGATAAAGAACCGCCACACTTTGAACGGAAAACTTAGTTCCCTTCTCTTTGGGCTGAAAAGAAATATTAGTTTGGAGTGAGAGAATGGAGAGGATGTGGGGGGATAAATAACCCTTTCAGATCTGTATGAATTTTGTTTTTGTATGAAATAGGATGAAGAAAAAAATCAAATTTCACCATATTTGCTTTAATTTAGGCAATTCCAGAAAAGTCATTTAAATCTCTTTGTTACAGAAGAAACATCACAATGATGGCACAACTAAAAAAATACAGGAACAATTATGAAATTATTAATTATTTCCTGAAAATAAAAATAAAATGTACCTTCCTTTTAGAATCTTTTTTTGTGAAAACAGAGAATTAACTCTGCTAATGACATTATTATATTTCCACTCATTACAGTCTTTTACCCCAAGTCAACTTTGCAACCATTTGAAACATTTATTTAATTATTTTAAAATAGAATTTATTTTTTAAAGAAGTTTAGGTTTACCGCAAAATTGAGCAGAAAATACAGAGAATTCCTACTGCCTCTACACATATACAATGTATCGAAATTCTGCACCTGGGCATTACATTTGTTACAGTTGATGAACCAACAGTGACACCTCAAAAGTCCATAGTTTACATTAGGGTTCATTCCTCGTGTGGTCAACATTCTATGGGTTTTGACAAATATATAATTATTGTGTTATACAGAATAGTTTCACTCTTTTAAAAATTTTTTTGTGCTTTATGAATTCAACCCTTCTGATCTTTTTACTGTCTTCATGTTTTGCAATAGTTAACTTTTCTTTTCTTTCTTTCTTTCTTTCTTTTTTTTTTTTTTTTGTGTGTGTGTGACAGAGTCTCACTCTGTGGCCCTGGGTAGAGTTGCTGTGGCCATCACCATAGCTCACAGCAACCTCAAACTCTTGGACTCTAGCAGCCCTCCTCAGCCTCCTGAGTAGCTGGGACTATAGGCACCTGCTATGATGCCTGGCTAGTTTTTCTATTTTTAGTAGAGATGAGGTATTGCTCTTGAATTACAGTAGTAACTCCTAATGGATATATTACTGTTGCTTCATAGTATCAATGCACTGTGCTAAACTCTTATTAATGGAAAAAAACTAAACTCTGTAAAAGACTTTAAAGTTGTTTATTCTGAGCCAATATGAGTGACCATGGCCCAGAGAATATAGTCTCAAGGGGCCCTGTAAAATGGTGTCCAAGGATGCTGGGTTACAGTTTGGTTTCATACATTTTGGGGAGTTAGGAATTGTAGGTAAAATCATAAATCAGTATAGGTAATGTATATATTTGTTTGGCATGAATATCATAGATATATCAGAGATTCTTTGATTTGCAATTTGTTCAAGAACTAAAGCTTTGTCCAAAAGGTTGGAATCCGTAGAAAGGGATTTTTTAAATTAAGAAAGTCTGCTAATCATAGACAAGCCCACAACACAGGGACTCAAAGCAGTCTGTTAAGCAAATTGATGGCCTGTTGGCATCTAAACTCCAAGAAGGAAGATGTATAAGGTGTGGCCTCCCTTTCCATCATTGCAGGGAACTCTGTTTTAAGGTTTTTCTAAATAGGGTCTGTTCCAGTGAGCAGGAAGCTTTGAATTTTATTTTAGTTCACAGTAATCGGCATATTCTGATGAAAGTGAAAGACTATAGCCCTATCCATACTTACCCATATCACAATATGCCCATTTTTTTATGGTAGCAGAGCCAACATACATTATAAGAGGATAGAACATAGTAGGCATGGGGAATTTGGGGGGACTATTGGAAGATCATATAAAGTGACAGGAGAAATAGTCAACATATAAATTGTGAAATATAATCTATGCTTCTGTTTCTCCAAGCAAAATATAAAAATTAGATTTTAAAAAATAAAACAGGAAAGAAGAACAAGGAACTATTATGAATACAATCTTGCAGAGACCTACTATACCATAAGTATATGTCCCATACCGTTTATTCCCTTATATGGTTGAACTAACTCTGAGGTTAAATTGATGGGGAGAAATAGAGGGCTAGAATCAATTTGTAACTCCACAGGTGGGTGAGGGAATAAAAGACTAATATAAGACCAAAGATTTATTAGACAGTTTCAGTAGTTGGAAGAACTATGGCCTTGGAAACTTTGGAAAGAACTTTGGGGTTCTCTAGGAACTTGTAATTATGATGTACTGTCAGAGTCAGAAATAAAATTATGCTAACAGACAGAGCCAATGAATGAAACCTTCATGTGGATGTGGGGGTGGTCTTTAAAGTCCTAGATGCCATATGCAATAGCAGGTGCCAGATGCTGAGATATATGCAACTCATTTCTTTAGGAGAGCTCTCTGATGATTTCCTTGGAGGTACCAAAGCTTAAAAAAAAAACTGTTGGCCTAAGGGCCCATCCCTGGAGAACTCTCCATTCCTATCTGAGCTCTGATATGCTTGTAATCACAAATATAACACTGTCATCTACAAAAACTGGCCGGTGACCTAGCTCCTACCTTCCTTTTGGAGAGAAAACATTTCTAGGAAGAAATAAATTCTATTCTTATTCCTGAACTTTTACCTATTCCTCTTACCCTCATGCTTAGATTCTTCACCTCTTTGAATCAATCAAATGTAGTCAGGTGTGATAATCATTTTATTTAGTAATATCTATTATGCATTAGATACTAGTGAGAGATGTCTCATCTTCCCAATTTCATCTTTTTATCAAACCTGTAAAAGTGAAGAAATTGAGGCTCAGGAAAGGGAATAGAATTGTTGAAGCCTATACAATTTGTAAATAATAAAGGTAGTATTTGACCATAGGCAAGTTTATCTCCAAAGCCTGTTCATAAACTTTAGAAAGGAGTAGGAGTTAAATACAGCCTAAATAATTAAAACTTTCACCTCAGTTGCACCAATAATATGGCACAAATTGTGGGCAGACAGCCTGTTTCTAACAACTACCTGGAAGTTTCAAATGAAATACAGTTGTTATGCAGATTGGCTGGCTTAAGAACAAAAAGCAAACAAAATCCAAAGCTTTAGAGGAGACTTTGAAGATAAAAAGCTTTTTAAAATGGAGCAAATGACTCTTTAAAATGCTATTGAATATTTCCAGGAATACCTACTGTTACATTTTAGAAGAAAATTTTGTGCTCTTGTGAGAAACAGGACAGCTAGAAATTTAAATACAGAAGGAAGGGGCAAAGCCTGTGGCTCACAGAGTAGGGCGCCAGCCCCATATACCGAAGGTGGTGGGTTCAAACCCAGTCTCAGTCAAACTGCAAAACAAAAAAATAGCCGGGGCGTTGTGGTGGGCGCCTGTAGTCCCAGCTATTCGGGAGGCTGAGGCAAGAGAATCAAGTTTGTTGTGAGCTGTGTGATGCTACGGCACTCTACAGAGGGCGATAAAGTGAGACTCTGTCTCTACAATAAATAAATAAATAAATACAGAAGGAAGGAGTTTGGTTCAACTAATTTTCCCAAAATGTAAGCAGCAATGTCATACAAAGTCCAAGTTAACAGAGCTTGTGGGAAAGGCAATTACCATTCTGTTGCCATTGTTAAAGTGTTGAAATCCATAAAGGCGTGCATAAGTCATATATATGTATACAGTAATTTTAAAGGATGATTATAAAACAAATACCAAGGAATATAGGAATATATCAATTACTACTGGTTAGTTAGCATGTGCTTCCTGGTTTCCTTTCTCATCATGTCTCAGTCCTCCCCAGAGAGTTTTTTTTTTTTTTTTTTTGAGACAGAGTCTCACTTTGTAGCCCCTGATAGAGTGCCATAGCATCATAGCTCACAGCAACCTCAGATTCCTGAGCTCAAGAGATTCTTTTGCCTCAGCCTCCCGAGCTGCTGGGACTACAGGTGCCTGCCACAACGCTCAGCTATTGTTCAGAGACAGGATCTCGCTCTAGCTCAGGCTGGTCTCCAACTTGAGAGCTTAGGTGATCCACCAGCCTGGGTGTCCCAGAGTGCTGGGATTACAGGAGTGAGCCACCACAGGCGGACCCTCCCCAGAGTCTTTTCCACATGTTGTCTACTCCTTTGTCCTCTTTGCGACATTGAACTATTTTGGCTAAACGAAACATCTAGTTAAACGCATTTGTCTTCCTCCTCTTTTCTGCCTGCTTCCATGCAGGTGGATGTGGCCGAGGAAAAATCCACAGCATATTGACTGGTCTTATTTTAAACTCCTGACCTTAGAGCTTCAACTGCACCCTTAATGTAGCCAGACAATCTACTCCATTTCTCTGGTTCATTCATTCTCCTACTTTTCACAGGACTATGACATATTTTCTCTTCTTTTTCCCAACCTCTAACACCTTCTTTATCATCCTTGCTTAGGCCATTACTTATTATTTTGCTGAAAAAGGAATCAGAGATTTTCCAGATGCCTATCACTGCATCTGTCCATCTCTTTGCATCTGAACTTATATACCAGAGTGTCCAAAAAGTTCATATGCAATTTACTATGTTAAACTATTTTAGATTGCACAACGAACTTTATGTCCACTCTGTATTTTACTTTCTTTTTTGTAACAATGTGCAGGATGAACTACCCTGAGTTTCTATCTAGTACAACCCCTCCACTATCATCCAATACATCCTGCTTACTTAAACATATTGTTCTAAGAAGCTGTCCACTTCTCTCCTGCGTCATCAGTTTTATCCTCTCTACCTATATCTATTTTATCAATATACAAACATCTGTATGTTTTTATTGATACTTCCATATTACAATTATTTCTAATGGCTCCAGTTTCCCTTCAGCTACCACCCCATTTTTCTCTGTCCCTTTAGATCAAAACTCCTTTAATGAGTTATCTAGACTTCTGGTCTCTAATTTCTCTCTTTTCATCTTTTTCTTTTATCCAGGATTTTGTTCCCACAAAAACATTACTTAAAAAATATATATATATAAAAATCATCAATATCTATCACATCACTACATTCAAAGGTCAATTCTTAATTCTCATTATGCTTTACTTAGCATGTGTGGATTAGACCTAATCACTTAAAAATCATAGATAATCTGTCATCATTTTCCTTCTTTTTCTAGAATTTTCTTTTGTAAGAATATGTTGAGGTTCAAGCAGTTGTCTGCATTCTTGGTTCATGGAGTGCTCTCGGTCAAAGAATGACCAGACACTCCCCCAAATAGCAAGTATGAACAATGTTTATTGAGGAAGAGAAAGATAGGTTTATAGGGCAAGAGTGAGATATAGGTTTACAGAGCAAGATACATTTGTCATTATTAATGAATGCCCCCCTGGTCATCACAAAAAAAGGCATTGGTTATGGCCTGGGTTCTGCTTTATCCTATCTAGATTGTGTTCTGCTTTAAACTATCTGCATGTACTGAGCATGCAGACCTCCCATAAGCCTCTCTGGAAGCACATGGGGGGGTGAACTGCAATGTAGCCTTAAACTAAGGACATAATAATTAGCCTTACAGCTGTTCTAGATCACTTTCCAGACTCTATTATACCTATATGCTTGGCCTGTGGGCTGGAGAGGCTTCTCATTCTTTTGTAGTTGGCATGCTAAACTCTGATTGGTAGATTAGTAGGGCATTCCCTCCTCCCCAGGGGCATGCATTTGCTTAGGACAGGATGAAGGTGGGCAGAACCAAAATGTGGATCTGGGGACCTGCTCTTGTCTTTTTCCCTAGGAGACATGGAATCCTAATTATCTACCTAACAGATCTGCAGTTGGTACACTTGTGTATATCTAAAACCGAATCTATTTCTCCCTTATCTTGGTTGGCAATTATTTTCATTAAGCAAATTGAAGACACCGTTTTCCTTTCCTATGACTTCCTTAGTCTAAATGATGCTACTTTGAAAGTAATTCATCTTTTTTCTCTGGCTGCTTTAAATTTTCCCATGGTCTTTGTTGAGAAATTCTTTATGATAAAACTGAGTTTCTTTACATCTATTCTTGGAATTCTTTGAGTTTTGAATCTAGAAATCATTTTTTTAAATCAATTGTGGGAAATATCAGCTATTATCTCTTCAAATCTTGCCTCAGTCCCTTCCTTTTCCTCCTGTTCCTAGAACACTAGTTATATGTATGTTAAACCTTCTTACCTGCTCATTCATACGTTCCATCTACTTTTTCTGTGCTGGATTTTGAAGCATTTCTTTTGGTCTATTTTTAAGGCTTGAATTTTCTATTTTAATTAATATGTTTATCATTTCTGAAAGTACTATTTTATTGGAACATCAATAGTCTGGAACTTTTTTTTTTTTTTGTAGTTTTTGGCTGGGGCCAGGTTGAAACCTGCCATCCTCCAGTGTGTGGGGCTGGTGTCCTACTCCCTGAGCCACAGGTGCCACCCCCAGTAGTCTGGAACTATTAAAAGAAATTCTAAGTTTCAGATTTTTGAGCACACCTATTGATTAATTTTGAAAAATAGTAGCTTTTATTATTTATCTGGCTTTAGGTATTTATTATAATGGTATTAGCCATTACACATAGCATCAGTTAGCTACAAACTACAGAGAGTTTCCATATCTCCGCTCCATCTCTTACTCTTCTCCTCTAACTTCCCTACCAAAGTGGTACATTGCTACAGTCCCCTAGTGAATTTAAATTTAGCTTACAAATATGCATAGTGGCCAGATTTTATTTATAACTTCTTAGGGACATTTCTCCCTTCTGTCTTCAGCACCAAAATGACTTTGAAGTGTCTTAGTGTTGGGAGAAGAGATGGTTTATGTGGCTTTGATTTAAATTGAGAATATAGCTTTTTTAAAATTTCAGCTTAATGAGAGTACAAAGAATCAGGTCGAAATATTTGATTTTGTACAGTCCCTCTTATAATTGTATCTCATCCCCAAGAGTTGTACCATACACCTTAACATTGTGCCCATTAAGTGGGAACACCCTCCTCTTCCCTCCCCCCCTCTTGTTATCCCTTCCCTTAACTTGAATTTAAATGCATTTTTCTCACATATGGTCATGCACTAGATTGTCTACTGGCTTCATATAAGTATTGAATATATTGGATAATTGCTTTTCCATTTTTGTGATAGTTTACTAACAAGAATGTGTTTCAACTCCATCCAGGTCAGTATAAAAGATGGGAAGTCACTATCTTTTTATGGCTGAATAGTATTCCATGGTAGGCATATACCACAATTTGTTAATCCATTCCTGAGTTAATGGGCATTTAAGTTGTTTCCACATTTAAGTGATTGCAAATTGAGCTGCAATAAACAGTCTAGTGAAAATGTCCTTGTGGTGACTTTTTTTTCTGAGTAGGTGCCTAGTAGTGGTATTGCAGAATCCACTGTAAGATCTAATTTGAGTTCTTTGAGCATTCTCCATACTTCTTTCCAAAGAGCCTATATTAGTTTGCAGTATCATCAACAGTGTGAAAGTATTCCCCCCTCTCCATATCCATGCCAGGATCTGCAAATTTGGGACTTTATGATGTGGATTAATCTTACTAGGGGGTTAGGTGATATCTCAGGGTGGTTTTGATTTGTGTTTCTCGCATGATTAGGGGTGATGAGCATTTTTTCAAATTTTTCTTGGCCATTTGTGTGTCTTCCTTAGAGAAGGTTCTATTCATGTCTTTTGCTCACTGATAGGATTGTTAGCTCCTTTTTTATTGATTAATTTGAGTTCTCTGTAGAACCTAGTTATCAAGCCTATGTCAGATTCATAATATGTCAATATATTTTCCCATTCTGAAGATTGTCTATTTTCTTTGATTGTTGTCTCCTTAGCTATATAGAAGCTTTTCAGTTTAATTAAGTCCAATTTTTAAAATTTTTTTGTTTTTGCAATTGCCATGGAAAATTGCCAAGGAAGTCTTCTTCATAAAATCTTTCCCCAATCCAACATCTTCAAGAGTTTTCTCCACACTTCCTTCTAGAATTTTTATCATTTCATACCTTACATTTAAATCGTTTATCCAGCTTGAATCAATTTTTGGAAGTGGTGAAATGTAGGAGTCCAGGTTCAGTCTTTTGCATGTGATGATGTGTCTCCCAACACCACTTATTGAATAGGGATTTTTTTTTCCCCAGTGTATGCTTTTGTTTGGTTTATCAAAGATCAGACGGCTAGAAAAGATTGGTTTCATCTCTGTGTTTTCTATTCTATTTCGTATGTCTATGTCTCTATTTTTGTGCCAGTACCACGCTGTTTTGATCACTATGGATTTATAATATAACCTAAAGTCTGTGGGGTTGTGCCCCGGCTTTGTTTTTTTTACTAAGAATTGCCTTGGCTATATGGGTTTTTTTGTGGTTCCATACAAAACAAAGAACTATTTTTTCCAAATCTTCAAAGTATGATATTAGCATTTTAATAGGGATGGCATTGAATCTGTAGATTGCTTTGGGAAGTATAGACATTTTAACAAGGTTGATTCTTCCCAGCCATGAGCATGGTATGTTCTTCCATTTGTTAATGTCTTTTGCTATTTCTTTTCTTAGGGTTTCACAATTCTCTTTGTAGATAACCTTCAATTCTTTTTTTTTTTTTTGCTATAGAGACAGATTCTCACTTTATTGCCTTTGGTAGAATGCAATGGCATCACACAGCTCACAGCAACCTCCAACTCTTGGGGTTAGGCGATTCTTTTGCCTCAGCCTCCCAAATAGCTGGGACCACAGGAGCCCATCACAACACCTGGCTATTTTCTTTTTTGTTGTTCTTGTAATTCTACTGGGGCTGGGTTTGAACCCGCCACCCTTGGTATATGGGGCCGGCGCCTTACCTATTGAGTCACAGGTGCCACCCCCTTCACTTCTTTTGTTAGGTATTTCATTTTCTTTGAAGCTACTGTGAAGGGAATTGTGTCATTGATTTTCTTCTCAGCTTGATTATTACTGGCACATACAAAGGCTACTGATTTGTGGACATTGATTTTATATACTAAGGTGTTACTGTATTTCTTGATCACTTCCAGGTGTCTTGAGGTTGAGTCTTTGGGGTTCTCTAAGTATAAGATTATATCATTGGCAAAGAATGAGAGTTTCACCTTCTCTGCTCCCATTTGGATGCGCTTTATTTATTTCCTTCTCTTGACTGATTGCCTTGGCTAGAACTTCCAGCACTATTTTGAATAGTAGTGGCAACAGAGGACATCTTTGTCTGGTTCTAGTTTTAAGTGAAAAAGCTTTCAATTCTACTCTATCCAGTATGATATTAGCTAGCGGTTTGTGTAGATGGCTTCAATTATTTTAAGAAATGTGCCATCTATGCCTATATTCTTAAGTGTTCTTGTTAGAAAAGGATGCTAAATTTTATCAAATGATTTTTATGCATTTATTGAGAGGATCATATATGGTCTTTGTTTTTGTTTCTATTGATATGGTGAATTACATTTATGGACTTTTGTATGTTAAACCAGCTTTGCATCCCTTGGATGAAGCCTACTTGATTGTGATGTATAATTTTTTGAATATGTAGCTGTAATTTATTGGCTAAGAATTTGGGGGGGTATTTTTAAATAATATTCATTGGTCTGTAGTTTTCTTTTTTAATTGGGTCCTTTCCTGGTTTTGATTTGAGAATTGACTACAGAATTCTTGAGTAAAATAGCAGTTCTAAAAGTCCTGATGTTTGCTTCATAGAACACATTGAGCCTTCTCTGCCAATGATTTGGAATAATTTCTGCTATATAGGTACAAGCTCTTCTTTGGAGGTTTGATAGAATTCTGATATGAAGTTAGTTATTTGGACCAGGGCATTCTTTTGTTGGTAGATTTTTACATTTTTATTATTATTATTATTTTTTAATCTCAGTGCTTGACATTGGTCTGTTCAAGAGATATATTTCTTCTTGGTTAAGTCCAGAGAGAAGGTGTGATTCAAGGTATTGATCCATTTCCTGCACCTTGTCAAATTTCTGGGCTTAGTGTTTCTTGTAGCATTCAGAGATAATCTCTTGTTTCTCTGTGGCATCTGTTGTATTTCTCCTTTATCATTTCTGATTGATGTTATTAGAGATTTTGTTTCTGTTTCTTAGTTCATCTGGCCAGAAATTTATTTATTGGTTTTGTTTATTTTTTGGAAAGATAAACTTTTTTTCATTAATTTTTTGCAATATTCTTTTGTTTTCAATTTTATTAATCTTTGATTTAATTTTGGTTATTTCTTTTCTTCTGCTAGGTTTGGGATTAAATTGTTCTTCTTTTTCCATTTCCTTAAGATGATTCATTAGTTTGTTGATGTGTTCTCCTTCTGATTTTTAGAAGTAGGCATCTAATGTAACAAATGAGAATATAGATTTATGCAGGGAGGGCCTCCTATTAAACTCTCCACCTGGCAAATTCTGAGCTTAGTTTTCTGTTACCATACCAGTGAGATCATAGAAACTAAAGTTGAAATTCGTCATATTCAACAAATATTCTCAGAGCGAAAATGGTTCTAGCTTATTTCTACAAGTTTTTCCCTACAGATAGAATTTGGCGTGAAAAAGTTCTTCAGTCTAACAGGGTCTTTAAGTACACTTCAAAAGGCTTAAGAAATATTTTCTTCAATATTTTTCAGTTATTCTCAGTGGAGAAACTAATGAAACATCTCATCAGAATCAGCAGGCTGTTCATTTAAGTCTCTCAATCAACCAACAATTATTGAGCAGCTATTACTGTGCTAGATATTAGGGGGAAGGCAATTATGTATTGGATATTATTCCTGTTATGAGAAGGTTGCAACCAAGTACAGGAGGAATTGCACATAATGTATTTAATTCAACATTCTGTTAATCTGTAGAAAAGTTCAACATTATTTATGACATTGTGTTCTTGTGTTTTTCTCAAATGAAATTGGAACAATTAATAACTCCCCTCTGTGATAAAAGTCTCGTGAATCATTACTCTCTGCACCAATACCCCAATTTGTCCTGGTTCCTATGAAAGAACAGAGCACCAGTAGAAGGGAACAAAGAGACAGAACTGGGGTGAAGATGGGAGTTCCAAAGCAATTATCACTAACTTTATCTGTTTCTTGGGGATGTTAAAAAGCTGATATAGTCTACTCTCTCCTGTTATCTGAGCCTGCTTCATGCATGTTAAAGATGAGTATGACCTTAGTAGTTCTTCTTCCTTTGGAGCTTTCCATCTCCCACATTGTCAAGGGTATCTTGTAAGTATCACTTCTGGAAATGATGTGACTTTGTTGGGACAATTATTTTATAGCTTCATGTGGTGGTATAGTAATTCTATGGACACTGTAAAACTGGAATAAGACTTGTACTAGCTGTAGGAATTAGAATTCATTTGTCACTTTCAGGTATACTTTTTTAGTCCCAGAAAAATACTTATTATATTTTTCATGATTAGGACGTTAGACTTTATTTACATAGCACAGGAAAAAATCCAACAAATCCATTTTAAACAGCAAGATATTTGATACCATATTTTAATTTACACACCATTCTGGGAATAGCAGTTCTGAAAGGCAAACCAAGGTTAATTTTCCAGCAATCAGACAAAGTTAATTGATGGAAACATTTCAGAGTAAAATAAAATTATCATGACAGCTTTTCATTAGGGTAACAACCTGACAGTCAAAGAAATACCTAATTTTTTCTGTAATCATGGCAAAATTTTATTAATAGCAGCTTACACATCTTGAGAGATGGATTCCTACAGACTTTAGAGCACAGATTGGTGAAATTGCCTCTTCCTTCATTAAGTAGATCCTGGGCATTGCTAAAATAGTGATACAGGAACAAAGTTCATGGGGCTGCTTAACTTCTCACATTTATAGCATAAAGCAAATATCTAAAAATATAATGAAGAGTCTTAAAAAGTAATGTTCCAGAAAGAAATTTTAACCAAGTGATTGTAGCCCACATGAGTAATTTTTCTTCTTTTTTTCTTTTTTTTGAGGAATGACTCACTGATCAGAAAATCTTGCATTATTCATAAAATATGCATTAACTATTTAATGTGAATAAATCTTTTTTCATTTTAGAAAGGATTGTAAATTCATAAGATGAAGGGCAAGAAGGAAATGTTTTTCATTTGGACACATAACCTAGGATAGATTTAGAAGGGGTATCCTGACCTCCTGGTGAGAGTTTGATAGCTCTTATTTCCCTAAAGTCTTAAGACCATGTCTTTGTGTGTTTGTGAGTGCTGGAAGAAAGATAATATGGAAGATAAAATCCTGGGTCAATATTGGAGAGGCTTCATCCCCTGACTCATCTGTAGCTCTTTTCAAGAATCTAAGAAAGATCCAGAAGAATAGGGTGGAGAGGGGAAACTGGTGAAAGGCTATTCAGGTAAGGTAAAGCTGAGTAAAAAATTAAGAATTCTTGACTAAAGGCAAAGAACAGACCCACTCCTAACATGTGTGTGGTCTGGGCATGGATAAGTTATACATCAATTATTTACTCCTTGATATTATGCCTAGATGTACAAATTGAGAGAAAACATTAATTGTTCAATATTGCAAAATGTTTTTCAGCCAAGGGAAACTGTTGTGACTATTGCACTAATTTGTAAATATTTCCAGAATTATGAATTGGAACAAAAAAAGAACAAGCAAGAAGATGTTCAGCTCTACTGGGAAACAATGTTTTATTATGCAAGAATATCATATCCCTGCTCTCTAAGTGAAAGGATTTGACAAATTAGTTATGTATGTATGCACTTATTTATTTATTCTACCGAAGGAAATCAACTGCCTAAATCCTCTTCTGACTTCATAGCTGTGTCTATCTTCGGTGTCAACAGGAACATAGACCAAAATCTTTATGGTGTTTGGACATAGTAGCCTTCTGTTTCTAGGACATAGGAAAGAATGATACTGGGGTCTGAATGGTATTAATGATGATTAGGGATTCAAAAGTTATGATGTACACTTTACCATAACTGAGCAGTGGATCCCACGTGACAAAGGCACTTATATCTTTTTAACTTTTATATATGTTTGCAATATATAATCTAATTTATTCCCAGTGTTGCATAAATGTCTGTATTAAAGGTGTGTGATATATTTTGTGGAGTGTTTTTTTCTCCATCAAAATCTGTCAAGGATTCTTCAAATAACCTGGTGACTCTTAGAATCTATTAAGAAGCAGCTTTGGGAATGTCAGTCTCTCCAGAGCCCCATTTCAGTCACTGCAATAAGGTAAGATAAAAGGAATGGCCTATCTTCATGACAGGCTCAGCTTTTCAAGTACTTGTTACTCTCTGGCTTTTTTTTTTTTTTGGCATGGGTACAGAGGTTCAAGCTGTGAGAAACGATAGCACAAAGCTACATGATAATGAAAAACTGGGCTTTTATGCTTTCATTTCTACAGCCATAAATCCACAATGTTATGCACATCTTTAATGAATTATATTTTTTGGCATGTCATTTATGCAACCAAACAACCAGATAATTTACATTTAAAATTACAATACTAAAAAATTAAGGAGAAGGGAGGTTGCCATGGAGATTATCCTGGGTACATACGATAGGTATGTGTCACAACTTGAAATGTGAGGTGGTCTCAGAAGAAATACAAATTTACACTCCAGTAATAATGTAAAAAAAGAATTCCACTTACTTAAGACCAAAGAACATTTTTTTGTTTTGAAAAATTCCCTTCTGTCTTCTTATTTATTCAAGAAAGGAAATAATAATTCTTTGTATTAATAGCATGATCAGAAACTGAATTGGAAAGCTGAAAATTCCTGTCATGTTATTTGAGTTTTATCAGTTGGTATACGAATAGCAAGTTTGGAAGAAAAGGAATACTTGCCTCCATTCTGGACGAATGTGGGGTCAGTTCACTGATAAATGTTCAAATGCTGTAATGACAATATCTATCCCAAAGTATCAGGGTCTAAAAAAAGAATCACTGTAATAAGCAAATAGTCTTTAAAGGGGTTTTCTAGGCAAACTGAAATGCCAAGCGCTATGTTAACAGATTGAGCATAATAATAATTAATAAAAAAAAAATTGAACACAGTGGCTTCCATCACACAAGCTGGGATTGTGTTGATATTGGGATTCCCACAGTGCTGAAAAAGAAGATAGACTGGTCAGAAAAGGCAAGTGATGCTGTTGGACCTCTTTAATAACTTCACAGAGGAGAAGCTGGCTCTCACACCTGTAATATGACATCTTTCTACAGTCTCTAAATAGTTTCTAAGTGCAAGTGACCTTCTCTTGGTTGGTTTGACAAAGGTCTTGGAATCTTTAAAATGTGTTCTCAGACATTATCAGATTCAAGAGACACTGCCTTATAAGGCCCAAGCCTTTATTATTTAGCAGGAGGCATAGAATTTAAGTACAAAACCCGAAGTTCCAGCTTACCTGTGTGCTATAAAACTTGAAGAAATTAAAATCTTATTTGCAGCCCCAAAGAGTCTTGCAAACACCAGGACTATTTTTTATTGTAACTCAGTGCTCAAATTACATTATCTCTTTATGTCACTGTTGTATTTGGTATCATTATCGTTAGGCTCTATTGTCACCTGCCCTGAACTCATGGTTTTGTGCCAGGCCCTATAAGAGGTGAATTAATTTTTTTGTGGCCACTAGGTGCCTTTTAGCATGTTATTGTTGCTGTGCCTTTAGTGACACCCTGAAGACTTGAAAGAGTTAATGTACCTCCTTTAGTATCAGGAAGTAACTGAGAGCTCCAGGAAAATCTGGATTCTCATTATTATAATTAGAGGTAATGAGAATAATGTTCAGAGATAATTGGTACATAGTGACTGCAAAGGGACAACAAGCACGGATGACACTGTTTGGCAGGACCACACATTAATACACAGGAGCAGCTGATGAATACTCCATGTGTTATTTCCTAAATCTATTCAGTTTTAAGTTTATACAGCGCCCATCACCCGGGCACTGTTCTTTATGACTGTCTGCTGAGCAGTTGGCTAAGTCAAAATTGTTTTTTAAGAGCGATTCACATCACCTTAGGGAGGCTGGCTTATATTCTGAACCTCAATTTTCCTATAAGCCACTGAACATTTAAATATATCTCAGAGTAAATTGGTTCCCGAGAGAGGGTGAGAGACCACTGAAATCTGGTTGCTCACTCGTCCCTAAGCAATGAAGTACGAAGTCATTTTGTTTTATTCCTACTTAAATACCAGGCAAGGTAGGAGCACCTAGATCCAGAGGCTTGGAAGAGGCTGGGATGATAAACCTGAGAGCTGGCCTTGGCTTGCTGCTAAAAGCCAATGGCTTAGAAAGGCACTTTGCTTGGAAGAATAAAAGGAAGTAGTAGCTCTGTCAGCTGATGTTAAAAATAATACCTAGCAATCCCATAGTATAATGTGCCTCCTATCATTGCCAAGATATCATAATGCAAAGGGCCCCCTTCTCTAGCCAAATGGCTTGACTCCTTTTGTCTTTTTATGATTTTCCTTTAACTGTAGGACTACCCTTGGTGTTCGTGTTAACCCGATTTCACTCAGGCAAATTTATGGGGTAGAGGAGAGAGGAACACACATCTCATGATATGCCTTAAGTTGGCATTTCTTTGCAATTGTGTCTGATCACCAGTATCACTACCCTTAAAGATTGTGTATTCCACCAAACATCTTAACTGAGCCAGTGTAGAAATGTGAGTTTGTTACCATTTCTTTTTTTAAACATCTCATCTTCCACCATTCAGATACAAATATCTAAAATTACAGCATTGAACAGCTTCAGCAACCAATATATCACTTTTATATTCCAACAAATGCAGGTGGTTGAAGCTGTTTTTTTGATGAAAACCAGCAGAATTTAATCTTTCTCCCTCCCCCCCTTCCCAGATGGTGCTGAAAAAATAAATTTGGTTTTAGTTTTCTCATTTGTCAAATGAGGAGAGTTGTACTTATGAGGATTAATTGAGATGATATGTGGGAACGTTCTAAGTGCTATAAAAATGCAAGATCTAACTTGTTATCTGGCAATATTATGTTCTGGCATTAGGAGAGCCAAGATCTAAAGATTATCCAAAAGGAATTAAAGAAGGGGGCCCCCATCCATGGAGAAAATTTATCTTACACTTCACAAGAATAAAATAGAATTTTAGAAAAGATTTCTTGAGACTTTAACGTGTTTTAAATAAGTTTCATGCATAATGAAAAAATAACTTCTAGTAATGAACTAGAGATCTAGAACCTGGCTAGATTCTTTTTAGTGTAAAGTAGAATTCATATCCTAGGTTAAAGAGTGACATAGAGCAACTCTGTGTGTGTGTGAGAGAGGAAGAAAGAGAGGGAAAGAGAGGGAAAAGATTGTCAAATATTAATGCCAATATATTTAATTGTATTATTTTTACATTGTATATATTTAATTATATTATTTTAGCATATTTATTTCTTGCTTAAAAGTATGAAGTATTTTTTTCACATATCCATTTATAAGGTCACCTGGCCATATGAATTTCTTACTATTTTGAGTTGTAGTATTTATAACCCATCTCTTTCAAGGATCTCGCTGCCTTTTGACCTATTCCTCATATAGGAGTTGTAACTGAAGTCTGAACTGTTATCACTGTCGTCTGGGTGAATATTGTTTACTTTTGTTGTGGTTGGCTAGACAATAAGAAATGAAGGCTGTGAGTTCTTGGTCTGTTCCACCATGATTAGCTGGGAGGAGTACACGATACCATGTAATTCATCACCTTGGACAGTTTAATCCAGCTCACACATTTGTTTCTATCATGACTGCTTAGGAAACAGGATTTTCGTAATGTTATATTTACGTATCACTGAAGTCCAAGAATTGGGTCTTGTTGGCTGTTTCATCACCAGAATTAACTAACAGTAGGTATTTCTTTATAGTAATTGAGGCAGTTACCATCTTTGATGGTGCCAACAGGCTGCAATTGGCTGATAATTGCCATATGACTTGATTTGCTGTGGGGAGCTCTGGCATTATTTCTCCCCAGATCCCTGAAAGGCACCTCAAAATGGGAGAATTTAGCACTCCTAACCCAGGAGACATTTGGAAATTTCTGGGATCATTATTCTTGTTATGATAAATGACACCATGATAAATCAGGTGCTGCTAATATCTGGCAAGCAGAGGCCAGGGATGTGGGTGGACATCCTGCAGTGTGCAGGGCAGTCCCGACAACAAAGAATGACCCGGGCAAGATGTCAGTACTGCCATGGTTAGGGAAACCTGTCTTTGAGGTAAAATGTTTTAGAGACAGCTGACAAGGGGCAGGGAGAATGAACTGCAAGTGTGGGTCAGATCCGCTTCACCCAGGCTATTTTTAAAAAGTTAGATCTGGTGGTGAAGAAGTAGCATTTAGAGTATTCCTATGATGAGAAAGACAGGGCTCTATTCTCCTCTTGAGACTACATGAATATTGCTCCCTCCTTGCTACTGATTTTTTTAAAATAAAGCATTCAGTTTTTATTTCCCTATTCTTGACAGTGCAGGCAGGAAAGAAATCCAGAGTAGTTACTGATACACCATCTTTCCATTGTATTCCTATGCACCTCCAACCCAAATGCACTGGGAGTGTATGTTGTATATATGTGGCATTTGCATGTCAGCCTTTAATGAGGAGGGTGTAGGAGCTGCATGTCATTTGCACCCAAAATATGCAGGTGGTTTAGCAAAGCAGCTGCAGAATTACTGATCGAGTTGCCAAGTTCCAGGGATCATGTCAAGATTCATTCATATTAAGTCAACCTAGGGTCTGCAATCTATTGTAAACTAACCTAATTTAAGAAGGCCATCTGTTGCGTTATCTCTCGAATTGCCTTCAGCAGGCCTTCCCTTTTTATTTTGAATGAGGTTTTGTTTTTGTGCCTCATGACAGCAACGCTTTTTCCCTAAAGAGTTGAGCCTTTGCCAACTTTCCAGCCACCTTCTGGATAAATCAACTATGTTCCATGAGATGGTAGAGAGGGTACTTTGAGTTTTTTTTATGGCAGATGGTTTGACATGCCTAACTGAGGTAATATATTTTTCAGATGGTCTTGAAATGCTATAAGGAAATGTATAGCATGTCACATTGTGACAAATCTCTGTTGGCTGAAATAGGAAATTTAGAGTAAATCTATTGCGTTCAGCATAGACGTGGCATATTTCAGGAGGAAAAAAAAATCCACCTCTAAACATTCAGCTTTATTAAGGTAGACATTTGTGCCAGTTACATCTAAAAAGGGTATCAAGGGATCTATTAGCTAATTTGATGCTCATGTTATTATGAACTGAATAAATAAGGCTATCTGTTCAAAATTAGGCATAATCCAAGCAAAGAATAGTGTTTGAAATGCTACAATAGAGATATATAATTTAGAAAATAAAAAATCCTTGCTGGCTTTCAAAGTCCACAAAATGGAAATAAATTTTCTTATAATGAAATTTCACTGGAATGTGAAAGAAAGAAACAACTAACATGGAATTTAAACTTCTGAGAGAACTTTCAGGTATGCTCAAAATTAACAGTGGAAAATACATTTTCAAGGGGATATTTCAGTTCCCACTAAGTAGGGGCCTTTGTATTTTCAGGTCTGGGTCTTCAGCTGGAGGGAAAGATGTAAAAAGACTGACCCTTTAGAAGCTGGGCCATGTCTTTCCTCAACCTGATTTGGTTCTTTTGGGGTTCGGGGTGGGGTGAGAATGCTGAAAGAATTGCAATCACACAGCTGTAGCAGGTACTAAGAACCCATAGGAGAAAATGTCATAATAACCTGTTAGAGGGGAAGGAAAGAGAAGAGGTTTATGAGAGTACAAGTGAGCCAATGCCATCAGAATTTCCACACTCTGTAACTCAGCACTGGCCTAAGCTGATAGATGGTGCAGACAGCCCTTTCATCCCACTGGGCACACAGATTCACAGGCCTCACCCCGCCCCCAGGGTGAATAAAAGACCTAGCTTCTGGTCACTGCCCCAAGAAGCCTGTTAGAGTTTCTCAGAGGCCTAGTGTTTAGTTATGTATTACTGTTAATTATCAATTTGGAAGAGGATTTGCTGAATAAACTAAATGGCATTTCTAATGCAATGTGCATCAGAATGTATCTATGTAGAATTGGGTCATTCTACATAGATACATTCTTGTATCTAATTTTCCCTTTGTTAAGAGTGCTGTTCAAATGTTGCTACCCCAGGGAGATTGGACTTTCCACCTCTATCCTCTTACCCTGCAATCATTTGATTTTCTATTACAATTACTTCTTGACATCATTTTTTGTATCTGTTTATTTCTGTATTTCTCTCCTGGACATTTTGTTTTCCCTCTCCCCTCTTCCAACATAAGACCATGAAGACAGGGATTAGAGAGGTCTCTTTTGTTCACTGTTTTATTCTCAGCTTCTAGACCAATGCCTGGCCGGCAGGGAAATAAATAAATTTTGGGGTCATTCCCAAGTAGATTATGACTTTCTGATTGATCTGGACCCTATCTGAGGAGTGGGTGACCTTGGCATGGATATTACGTGAGTGAAGAGAGTGGAGATAGCAGCTGGTAGTGAAGACCCTCAAATGACCTCACCTACTGTGCCTATTACAAGGGTACATGTCAAATATATCAATAGTAGAGTATAAATGTCCAGACACAACAATTAAATAAGTGAGGTGAGTGCTAAAATAACAAAACAAAGAAAATAAAAACCAAAAATATCGTCAAATGATTTTTGCATGACAGGGGTTTGTTTCTCTGACAAGGATTCCGCCTTTCCTTCTTAAACATCTACTCTTTTTGACATTAGTATGTCAACTTGGTTCAAGCCTTCTGTACCCTTGACACCACTTACCAGAGACCTGTCATGCTTTGCCCAATGTTACAGTCAAATTTCGGATTTCATCACCACCCTCCTTTGTACTTATTCTTACTTGGTTACCAGGACCTTCCTGCTACGGCTTGAATGTATATGTCCCTTCAAAATTCATCAATTTCCTCTGTTGCTGGATTTTCTCACTACTATAATGCCAGTCTAAGAAATAGTGCCTGGCACATATCTTGTGTTCCAAAATATTAGTGATAGAATTATCTGAGAAACTATGATTTTTATTCCTCTTAGGATCTACTTATTTTAAAGTCTGCAGGAAAGTCTATTAATGTAACTCCCTTATGTCCTTACTTGCCAACACCCCTTTCCTTCCTGCCTCCTTAAATTTTAGAGGTTTTTCTTTCTGGTTTCTGGTCATATGTGTCATACACTCTTTTAAGCACTTTGTATATGTTTATTCTTTAAATGTTTACAACCACTGTGTGAAGAGATACTGAAATTATCCTCATGTTGCAGATAAGGAAACTGAAGCACAAGGTGGTGAAGTGATAGCATTGAATGTGAACTCAGACAATCAGGCTTCAGAGTTTGTGTTCCTCCTTTTACATTAGACCAACTGCATCTCCTATGGTGATAGCACCTTCTTCTTTACTTGGAAATTCCCTAGTTCATGAAATTCTAGTGCTTGTGAGAAACTTGGCTAAGATATGTGGGCAGGAAGCCTACCTTGGGCATTGTTAATAAATCATATTAATAATGAGCATGATTTATTTATTCATAATAGGCTGAATGCCCAAGCAGATCAACAATAGATGGGGTTAGATCAAACAAAGAACACTAACCCTGCCCTGGAGAGATGATAATCTAAAGGTAAAAAAACCCCTACTCTGTAGGTGGTACAAAGTGAAAATAGCCAGGTTTGGAGAAGAGTTAAGAGCTGTCACCCTTCTGCACTAGGAAATGATGGTCTCGATCTGTCTGCATAAGGAAAAGAAGATGGTCTATACCAACCATAAAAATCTCTTAGCAAAATGCTCTATCATGGCCTCCATTCCAGACCAGCAGTGCCCTGGCCAGTTGCCACCGATGGGGTTTGATTTCCACTAGTATCCTTGGAAGTTGCTGCAAGTTACCCCAAAGACTGAAGCCCCTGCTGGATTTGCTTGGCCTGTGCTCAGGAAGCTGCTCATAGACATGTTGAGAGGAAAAATTCTGGAGCCAGGCACTACTTAGTAGTCATAATTAACCTGGTTAGTTAACTACCAAGAGTGTCTGTTTCTCATCTATAAATCTTGGATCTCACATGCTGGTGTGATATTGTGATCTATTAAGAGTTATTTGGTTTCTGACCCCATCTCCTGACATAGATCTCCTGAAATTCTTATAGACAGATATGGGTACTAGAAGAATACTTTGTTCTATTTGGTCTTTGACTGTAATTTCTGACACAGAACTCCTAAAACTATTGTAGTTTCCTGAATGATAGGAGCTCTGGCACAGAGTTCCTAAATCCCTTGAAATTTTCCAGGTGACAGGCCTAATAGTTGCATGAATGACCTATTTTATCCTTACAATATCCTTGTAAAATAATTATTCCAGTTTTTCAGAAGAGGACATTTTAAACAATTTAATATATATGTTCATATACACGCACGAATATATGTATGTACACATTATTTATATAACATTTATATTCCTTTTTTGTCTGTTTTTTTGAGACAGAGTCTCACTCTGTTGGATGGCTAGAGTGCAGTGGCATCAGCCTAACCACACAGCAACCTCAAACTCCTGAGCTCAAATGATCCTCCAGCCTTGGCCCCACAGTGTGCTAGGATTACAGGTGTAAGCCACCATGTCTTGCTGTACTCTTATTTTTGTCTCAAAAATATAACATGTTTATTGTAGAAAATTTGGAAATACAGACCCTTCTCTCCCCTAAAGAAGTAATAATTAAATAATTTTATCATCATAGATCACCTCTGTCAATATAATTGGATATCTATTCATGATCTTTTATATAGTCCATTTTAATTTAATTTTATTATACTTTATTTTATTTTATTTCATTTTATGAATAAAAGCTTATGTAAAGTTTTCAATGTACCAGGGACTGTTCTTTTTATTTTATAAATATTAACTCAATTAATTCTCATAACAGTCCTATGATGTAGGTATTATTGTTATACAAATCATACAGATGAGAGTGGTTAGGCAATTTGTCCAGAGTCACATTCTAGTAAATGATGGAGTTTATATGCGAATATAGGCAATTGGTTTAGACTTCCATTCATAACTATTTTTATGTACTGACTTTCATGTACAAATGCATTGCAAAATTGAAATTATTCCTATTCCCTGTGTTTTATTTTTTATATAACTGTATGTCTTCAGCATGCATTTCATATGGTAGTTCTTTTTCTTGATTATTCTCATCCTAACTAGATATGGAAATGAGTATTTCAGCAAGGAATAGACATGTCAATAATAAACTGCTAAAAAATCAGGTTAAAAAAATGTTCTCCCTAACACATATAAACATACACACACAAACATACACACACATATATGCACTCACATGTGTACTCAGGAAACCAAATGAAAAAAGGTTATATTTCTAAGTCAAATGTTGAATCATTTGTAGGGTTGCTGTCACCTGGGTCACTTAAATAAGATTTAATTTGTTTAATTGGCTCTGTTATTTCTATTAATTGCATAGTTCCATAAATGATTAATTAGTAGTAATCAGTTAGCTGACAAATATGCACTTTGATTTGGGCATTTGATATGTATAAGAGGCCATGGGGATTTAGGGGGATGTAAAACAATCTCACTAACCTCTCTTGCTAATAGTATATGGAGGCAAAGACATATTTGCATAGTGGAATGTTATAGACTGAATGTTATAGAAAAAATTTTGTGTCTCTCAAAATTCATATGTTGAAGTTCTAACACCTAAGGTGATGATACCCAGAGGCGGGAACATTGAGAGGTATTTAGGGTTGGATGGGGTCATGAGGATGAGGCCTTGATCATGGAATTAGTGCCCTAATAGACAGGGAGCTTGCTCTGCTCCCCTTTCCTCCCATCCCCCCAGACTGAATCTGCACAAAGAAACTACGGTGTATCTTAGAAAGGTACAGGTGGAACTTACTAAATGTAGAATATCAATGTCTATATATAGTGATTATGAAAATGCCATGAAGGCTATGTTAAACAGTTTAATGAAAATATTTCAGATTATATATGAAGTCAGCACATTGTGCCCTATGATTGAACTCATGTACATAATTATGATTTAATAAAAAAAGGAAAAAAAAAGAAACAGTCATGTGAACACACAGGAAGATGGTGGCCACCTATAAGCCAAGAGGATAGATCTCAAAACTGGTTGGCTTACATCTACCAAAGCTATCTTTAAAACTTCAACTTGTTTCTGATTTATGGAAATATAAGAGGTGGAAGCTCAAGGTCACGTTACAGAATAGTTTGGGTAGACGAGGTACTCATGTAATAACTAGAAGAGAGGTAGGGGGTGGTGCAAACATTCCTTCAAACTTTTGAAATTTGTACACTTATAATAAGATACAAATACAGAGGTTCCCCAAGGGATCAACTGAGACATTTGTTGGGACTTTGATAGAGTTCAATTTCTTGTTCTGTCTATCCTGCTTCATTCTTCCACTATCACTGGTCCTCATCTAGACAGCACTGACCAATAAATATACTTCCTGCATGTACATTTCTATCACAGAGTCTGCTTCCCAGGAAACCTACACTGCATTGTTACACTGTATGTTATTTAATGTATATAATATTTTGCATGGAAAATATATTTCATTATCCTTGTGCTTGGATATAAAAATTAACTCATGTTTTGTTTTTTTTTTTTAACAGGAGAAAAGGCAACAACTTTTATTAATATTTTTATACACAGGAGTTCACAGGAAAAAATTGAAACTCGAAGAAATAATTAGTGACTTACATACTACTTTAACAAAGGAAAGAGGGTTTGGGCTTTAAGGGTGATAAACTGTGGGGAAGTTAGTAGGAAATATAAGGGGGAAGTAATGGAAGATAAGGGTTATTTTAGTAAGGTCTTTTATGCAAATTCATCTTGGTGTTCCCAAAGG
>CAUYON010070750.1:0-18481 GCA_963573935.1 Arctocebus calabarensis | reverse complement strand
CACAGCTCACAGCAACCTCCAACTCCTAGGCTTGGGTGATTCTCTTGCCTCTTCTCCCGAGTAGCTGGGACTATAGGCGCCCATCACAATGCCTGGCTATTTTTCTAATGTGCATTTCCTGATTACTAATATCTTTTCATGTGCTTATTGACCATTTTCTGTATCTTTTGGAGAAATGTCTATTCACATCTTCTACCCATTTTTAATTGGATTATTTGTCTTTATTATCAAATTTTAAGAGTTCTTTATATGTTCTGAATACAAGTCATTGTAAGACATACGAGTAAATGAAGTAAAGCCCTTAACACATAGTTTAGCACATAACAAATGTTAAGAGTAGCTTTTGTTGTTGTTTGTATGACCAAGTTATGTCCCTTATTAACTGATGACCTTAAGCAAGTTTCTTTTCCTTTTTATTTATGAAAAGGATAGAAATACTCAGCAGGGTATCTTCTGGGGGAAAAATGCCAAGCACTACTCCTGACACATCTAGTAGATGTTAGTTGAAGCAGAATCTATAGGTAATATTTAGAAAATTAGGTATGGAATTTTGGCCTTTGTCATATAATTAGTAGGGTGCTTTTAAAAGTTCATGAGCAGGGAGATAACATAAAATTCGTGTTTTGACAATATTATTAGCAGTGTAATGGGATTTGTGATTCAGCTGTACATATCACCTCTTCAGAGAGACCTTTCATTAACCACCCAGAGAATCTAAGACAGTGCTCCCCTCCTCATTAATGCCTTACTCTCTATCATTTTGCTCCTGGAATTTATGATTCTGAAGTTACTTAGTTTATTAATATGTTTTACTTTCTTTTTTTCTTTTTTTTTGCCTTCCTTCACTAGAACATAAGCTTCAAAGCTTCATGAGAAAAGGGTTGTCTTTGTACTGAATCTTACCCTAGAATAGGGCCTAGCACATGGAAGACATTTAGTATATATGTCAAATGAATGAAATATAATAAGGAGGGGATTGGCAGGAGTTAAAAAATTACTAGGCAAATTTCAACATTGGGATATAAAGATCTGGACTAGAATGATGATAGAAATGGAGAGAAGGAACAAATAAAAATTACAAAGAAAGGTCTTTTTCTTTTTCTTTTTTCCAGTTTTGGGCTGGGGCTGGGTTTGAACCTGCCACCTCTGGTATATGGGGCTGGCGCCCTACAGGCACCTCCCCAAAGATAATTTTTGACATGTTAGAGGAGATAATATGAGACAAGAAGCAATAGGAATGATTCCCAAGATTTTCAAACTGGCTGACTGAAGCAGTGATGGTATCATTATTACAAATACTTGCCTTTATCTCTTTTTCTAATTTTCTATGTCTTGTCTGAGACTATTTTATTTGTTTTGGGGGGGGTTGTTTGTTTGTTTTTTGAGACAGTCTCACTTTGTTGCCTGAGTAGAGTGCCATGGCATCGTAGTTCACAGTAACTTCAAACTCTTGGGCTCAAAAGACCCTCTTGCCTCCACCTCCCGAGTACCTGGGATTATAGGCACCCGCCACATCATCATGGAAGATGTCATTCTTCCATGTACCATTTCTAACCTTTTAGCCTGAGTTAGAGGCACATCTATTAACAGTAAGTACCTACTACAATTTTAGCATTCTTCTCTTTTATTTATTTTCTTTAGTAGAGATAGGGTCTTGCTCTTGCTTAGGCTGGTCTCCAACTCCTGAGCTTAGGCTATCCACCTGCCTGGCCTTTTAAGGTTTATTTTTTAAGCCCAACCCTCAAGAGGGAGCTGGGCAGGGCCAGGGGGTGGGTTATGCCCAAGACTTTAAGCAGTACCTCCATATACTGATGGACCGTATATATTTGAATAAACAAAAAATAGAGGCAATTACATCTTTTTTTGAGACCGAGTTTTATTATATCACCCTCAGTAGAGTGCTATGGCATCAAAGGGCACAGCAACCTCAAACTCTGGGGCTTAAGTGATTCACTTGCCTCAGCCTCCCAAGTAGCTGGGACTACAGGCGCCTGCCACAAAGCCCAGCTGTTTTCTGTTGCAGTTATCGTTGTTGTGTAGTTGGCCCAGGCTGGGTCAAACCCACCAGCTTCCGTATATGTGGCTGGAGCCATAACCACTGTGCTACGGGCATAGAAGGTTACATCTTAAATGCATTGTTTATTTAATATTACTATAGCAGATGAATAGTAAGGTTGAAATTCTGGAAAGAATAAAGGGCCTTGGAATTTACAACATTTAGGAAGGAAAGAACCCACTAAACAGAAAAGACAACCCTAGGAGAATTGTAAGACTTTCCTTTCAAGATCAATTAATCAAAGACAGAGCTAGTTCCAGGAGGGAGAAGATAGCTACCAATGTTATATGCTTCAGAAAGTTGAAGAAAATTAGAATTAGAAAAGAATTAGATTTAGAAATGGACAGGATATGAGCAATTTGGGAAAGAACAATTTAAATAGAGCAATGAAACAAAAGTCACATTACAAAGGGTGTGAGGAATGGGTGGACAATGAGGATAAATTTCACCCACAAAGCTAAAGAGAAAAGAGATAATCTAAACTAGAGTTTTTTGAGGGATGTGTAACTTGCCTGGTTTTATTTTCTGTAAACACAGAAGCATATTTTGTAGAGAAAAATCCATAATTAAAGACAACTGTCAGATTTTAGTATACACAAGAATAACATGTATTTTGTTTAAAGTACATTTTGCTAGCACCACTTAGAAAACATTTTATTCAGTATATCTGGAGACTAAGACTTTGTGCGTGTGTGTGCGCGCACGTGTATTTGAATCTACCACCTCCGGCATATGGGGCCAGCGCCCTACTCCTTTGAGCCACAGGCATCACCCAAATCAAGACATTTTTAAAACAAATTATAATCCACTGCCACCACCACCACCACTACCTATCCTCCAACCCACATCCAGGAGATTCTGACATAATTAAACCCTATGACCATATACTAAGACTAACACTGGTTCAGGGAGTAATTGAAGTTAATAGAAATGGGTAGAAAGGAAATTAGATTAGATTTTTTAACAAACCAAAGTGTAAGGGTTAAGCTTTGGGAAGGAGGAGTTCATCTTCATTTTATTTTACTTATTTATTTGAGACAGAGTCTCACTATGTCGCCCTAACCTCTTGCTCTCAAGCAATTCTCTTGCCTCAACCTCCCAAGTAGCTGGGAGTACAGGTGCCTGCCACAACACCTGGCTATTTGTTGTTGTTGTTGTTTTTGTCATTGTTGTTTAGCAGGCCCAGCCTGGGTTCGAACCCACCAGCCTGGGTGTATGTGGCTGGCACCCTAACCACTGAGCTATGGGTGCCAAGCCTAGGAGCTCGTCTTTAAAACAAAAAGAGATGGTATAAGAGAAATTTTGAGTGATGAACTGAGAGTTTCAGAGAGGTTTTCAGGTAGAGAGGAAGGCAAATGGGGTTGCTTCATTTGCATAACCTTGATTTTCCCCCCCCCCCTTTAAGTGGGAAGAAAGGTTATCTACTCTGGGCAGATAAGAGAACTTGGAGAGCCTGAAAAGATTTGGAGCAGCTGCTGTGGGGGATGCAGCAGTCAGCAGAGGAGGAACATAAGCATCACTGAACAGTGTTAGGGTTCTGATAAGTAGGTGGCTTGAGTTTATAGTGGACCTAGTCAGCAGTATTTGATATTTTTCTAAGTGAGAAATAGTCCTGAAAACTTGTCTTCTGGTTGCATCATCTGTAGTTAACTTAAACCTTTTCTAATGTTTTCAGCCTATGCCACTTCACAGAATAACGGATTTCATTATTTTTACTATATAAAATATCTAACAGTTACCTTTCCTTTTTTTGAGGCAGAGTCTCACTTTGTCACCCCCGGTAGAGTACTGTAGCATCATAGCTCACAGCAACATCAAAGTAGCTAGGACTATAGGTGCCCACTACAATTCCTGGCTATTTATTTTAGAGACAGGGTCTCTAGCTCAGGCTGGTCTCAAACTCGTGAACTCAGGCGATCTACCTGCCTCGGCCTCCCAGGGTGCTGGGATTATAGGCATGAGCCACCTCACCTGGCCTAATATTTACCTTTCAAATTAAAAAAAAAATAGTTTCTGTGATTTGCTATGACATATTTACATTCATTCTCTCCATACTCTTTGAGTTTTTATGGATTTTGATGACAAGTCAGATTGGTAAGTCTAAGGCCAGCACTTGTGAGGGTATTTATTTTAATCTGGGCACCAGAAGTTACCAGCCAGTGCTCTATTACTGTAGTTACTACCAACTACAGTTGAATGCAATGCCTTAGGTTAGGGCAAAGGAAACCAACCCATTGAGTTTTCTTCAGGTTTGTGTAAATGAGAGACTGTTGGAACTAAGTGGGGCAAAGCACATCGGCATGGTGCCGTTATTCCTACTCTCTTAATACTTTCAAGAAGTCTGTGAGATAGAATCTCTTTACAATGCGTAAACTGCGGCTCAGATGCCTGGATTGCCTAAAATTATAGAGCAAAGAAGCTAGAAGTCAAATCTACATTTATCTTATTTGACATTCCATATTCCTTTTTTTTTTTTTGCAGTTTTTGGCCGGGGCTGGGTTTGAACCCGCCACCTCCGGCATATGGAGCTGGCGCCCTACTCCTTTGAGCCACAGATGCTGCCCCATATTCCTTTTTATGCTATGCTGCGTTGGGTAGAATACAGTCCAGGCACTTACATTTTTTATACATAAGATAAAATAAACAGTAAGATTATTGATTAAATAATAATTTCTATTGGAAACAACTTCTCAGTATAGATCAATAGTTAAAGACATGCAGCATTAGAAATTTAATAAATGGACACTTTTTCATCTGTTTTCTTTGATTTTCTGACTCCATGAGGCCTTTCAGGTTGCTAGCATGGCACATAGAACTGCATATTTTTCATGAGGACAAATATCAGTTATGAGTAGTAAGAATTTTAAAGTTTTCTGTTTTGTTTTTATTAAACTCTGATGATAACCCAACATTTTAATCTTTTAGCCACAATAATACATTCTCATTTCTGGCATAGCTATAATATTATATATATAGGGATTATTTTTCTTTTTTGGAGACAAACTCTCATTACATTGCCCTGGGTAGAATGCTGGGTACCACAGCTCACAGCAACCTCCAGCTCTGGGGCTTAAGCCATTCTCTTGCCTTAGCTTCCCAAGTAGCTGGGACTACAGGCACCTGCCACAATGCCCAACTAGTTTTTGGTTGTAATTGTCATTGTTGTTTTGCAGGCCTGGGCTGGATTCGAACCTGCCAGCTCCAGTGCATGTGGCTGGCGCCCAAGACTCTGAGGTACACACCCTGAGCCAAGGGGATTATTTTTCTTAAACATGTATCTTCATATTGTTTACTTGGATGCTTATCTCTTCTCAGACCATTCACATATTCTTATCTCATCTTTATATATTTTATCAATATATTTATTGAGCACCTCTCTTATTCCAGCCATTTGGCTAGGTATTTTAGAGAAAGCTTAATATTTTCTGAAAATTGGAACTTATTAGTTAAAAAAATTAAACAGGACCAACATACCTTCATAGTTGCCACTGTAGTATAGTTAATAATAACACCAATTCTAGAGCCAAACTCTCCGGGTTCAACACCTTTGTGTACTATGTTATTCAGCGTCTGTGTGCTTAGTTTCTTCATGAAGACAGAAATAATAATACCTGTCTTGAGAGGTAGAAATGAGAGGAGAAATGAGCCAGTATATCTAAAGGACTTATGATATTAACTGGGAAATGGTAACATTGCATAAGGGTTAACTTATGTTGCTGCTGCTATTACTGTTATTACAAATTGTTCTGCCAAAAGGATACTCCCATTTTTCTCCCCACCCTTCCAAAAATTGTTTAAAAGTATATTCAATTTTCCATACCTTTTCTAGTACTGGATAGTATAAATCTTTTTAGCTTTTGCCAATTTGGTAGCTCTAAAGACGGTATTTCATCTTAATTTGCATTTCTTTATTATGAGGTACAACAGCTTTTTATATTATTAGCCACTTAAATTTCATCTTCATTTATATACTTGAGGCTTTTTATTTATATTTGGTACCTATCATATTCCAGATATTAAATTGTTATATAGTTATAAATATTTTCTCCCAGTCTCACTTAGTTTTTCAATTTATTTTCAACATTGTCATGATTTCTTTAGAGATAAAGCTGTTCATAATTTTGTGGATTAATTGTTTCCCTTACAGATTCAGGTTTTTTGTGTCTTGAAAGGACTTTCCTACTCCAAATTTATTGTTATCTTTTTTGCATCTAGCTCTGTGAAGCATCTTGAACTTATCCTTATCCATAATTTGAAATAAGTATCTCGTCTTATGGCCAATTGCCCCTGTGCTCTTTTTTTATACCCCTTCTTTCCTCATATTTTGAAATGCCATCTGTGTCATAATCTAAATTTATATTAATATTGGGTAGGAGAATATTAACATTTTAACTTGTGTTGCCAAATAGTTCGGATAAATATTTATGGAAATTTTTGTTCCTACTGAAGAGTGTTTTCCTGCACTCCCCAACCTGTTTTTTATTTGTTTGTTTGTTCCAGTTTGTGCCAAATAAATAGTGAAAATATAGAAATGTTTTGGTCTACATTTCTTTGTCTGTTAAAGACTGAACTTTAAAAATAAATATATAATTTTGTTGTTCTGTGTGCCATGTTACATATGAATTGTTTGTTTTGTCCAGTTTTCAAATTTGGTATTTGATTTCATATTGATTTGAAAAGATACTTTATATGTAAAGAATATTACCACTTCCTTCATTGGTATTGTAGAAATTGTTGTTTACCTTTAAATTATAATTATGATTGTTTACTTTATAGAGTTTGATTTTTGTATTTACACAAGTACGTGAAAAAGTCTTCCTAAAAAGTCACTTCCTAAGACCATATAGTCAACTAGAATATTTTCCTTATCACTTCAATTCTTTTGGTATTTTTTTTTTTAAGACAAGAGTTTCATTTTGTCATTCTTGGTAGAGTGGCATGGTGTCAGAGCTCACAGTAACCTCAAACCCTTGGACTCAAGTTATTCTCTTGCCTCAGCCTCCTGAGTAGCTGAGACTACAGGCACCTGTCACAATGCCCAGTTATTTTTTTAGAGACAGGGTTTTTTTGCTCTTGCTCAGGCTAGTCTCAAACCTGTGAGCTGAGGCAATCCACCTGCCTCAGCCTCCCAGAGTGCTAGGATTATAGACTGAGCCACCACGCCCAGCTATGACTTCAATTTTTGTATTAATTCTCCTACTGTCTAATTTTATTGCATGGTATTGAGTAGGAATCTATCTTAATACTTTTCTAAATGGTAAGCCAAGTATATTCTTTTTGTGACTGGAGAGCTCACCTTGAAAAATAAGCCCTCTGAAGAATCATTTCTAAACACTGATTTGAATTTTGGAGGTTAAAATGCAAACCCCTCTTAAGATATAGTAAGTAAAATTGAATTGAATTGGATTCTGGTTGGGTGTCCGTGTCAACATTCTGCTTGTATGATCTTTAAATTGCATACTTTATTAGTTCTATTGAACATAGGTAATGGTTGCTCTTAAGCTATTGCATTTGCTCTTAAGTAAAGCTGGAGATAGAACTGTACGAAAGAATTATCAACACCATATTCCTTACTTAGTAATTTTAAATATTGAACTCTAAAAGAAAATAGTTTCAATGTTTAAGAAACTCTTTTCTGGTTAAATGTAATTGGATGTTACTCTTTAGATCTGATCGTTTCTATGATTAGAAGGAAATACTGAAAGTGAACCTTATCTCTAGAGCAGAGATTCTCAGCCAAGCATGATTTTGGCTTTCCCGTCTCCCTAGGACTTTTGGCCATATCTCAAGACATTTTTTTTTCTTTTTTTCTTTTTTTTTTTTTTTTCAAATTATATGAGGGTACATATGTTTAGGTTACAGTGTTTTCAATTCTAAGGTAAAGTTCACATTGTAGTTGAGCCCTTCTTCATCCAGGGGGATATGCTGAACACCCTCACGTTAGAGATCCAACTAGTCACTCTCCTTCCTTCCCTCTCCTTTCTACTCCTTCTTGCTAGAGTATATTTGTGTTTTATCTTTAGTGTGAACTTGTAGTTGTTTATTGGAATTTTTTTTTCTTTTCTTGAGATACTTTACTAAGAAGAATGTGTTTCAATTCCATCCAGGTAAACAAGATTTAGTCTCCATCTTTTCTTATGACTGAATAGTAAATACTCCGTGGTATTCATATACCACAGTTTATTAATCCATTCATGGGTTGATAGGCATTTGTGTTGCTTCTACAACTTGGCCATTGTGAATTGAGCTACAGTAAACATTCTGGTGCAAGTATCTTTGTGGTAAAATGATTTTTGTTGTTCTGGGTAGATACCTAGTAATGGAATTGTGGGATCAAATGGAAGGTTGACTTTTCTTTTCTTTTTTTTTTGAGACAGAGCCTCAAGCTGTCACCCTGAATAGAGTGCTGTGGTATCATAGCTCACAGCAACCTCTAATTCCTGGGCTCACGTGAGTCTCTTGCCTCCGCCTCCCAAGTAGCTGGGACCACAGGTTGACTTTTCTTTAAGAATTCTTTTACATTACTTTGCAATCCCATCAGCAGTGTAAAAGTATTCCCTTTTCTCCACATCTATGCCAGCATCTCCAAATGGGGGGATGTTGTGATGTGGGCTAATTTCATTGGAGATAGGTGATATCTCAGAGTGGTTTTGATTTGCACTTCTCTAATGATTAGAGACCAATATTTTTTTCATATATTTGTTGGCCATTTGTCTCATCTACAGAGTGGTTTCTGTTCAGGTCTCTTCCAGTAACACCAAAACAAAACAAATGGGATTTGTCCAAGACATTTTTGATCATCACAACTGTTGCAGAGAATAAGTGCTACCGGCTTTCTAGTGTGTAGAGATCAGGGATGCTGCTTAACATTCTACAATGCCCAGGACAGCCCCAGCAACAAAGAATTATTTGATCTGAAATTTTAGTAGTGCTTAGGTTGAGAAATCCTACTATAGAGAAAACTCAACCAAGAATTAATTTTCTTAGTGCAAGCCAGTGTGATAACTGCTATGTTTAATAAATGCACACAAGAAAGCACACGTAATTTAATATTGGAGTGGGAGAAAACCTTTCTAAAAGCACGTATGTTACAAAACCTAGAAGCTATAAAGGTATGATTGTTAAATTTAATTTTCATACATAAAAAATAAAATTTCCACACACCGAAAGAAAAATCTACCATAAACAAAAGAAAAATGACAAGTTAAGATAAAATATTTATAGCTCAAATCACAGGCAAATGGCAAATTTCCTTTTTTTTTTTTTTTTTTTGAGACAGAGCCTCAAGCTGTCACCTTGTGCTTTAGCATCACAGCTCACAGCAACCTCCAATTCCTGGGCTCAAGCGAGTCTCCTGCCTCTGCCTCCCAAGTAGCTGGGACTACAGGAGCCTGCCACAACGCCCGGCCATTTTTTGGTTGCAGCCGTCATTGTTGTTTGGCGGGCCGGGCTGGATTCGAACTCACCAGCTCAGGTGTATGTGGCTGGCGCCTTAGCCCGTTGAGCCACAGGCGCCGAGCTGCAAATGTCAAATTTCTTTCTTTCTTTTTTTCTTTCTTTCTTTCTTTCTTTTTTTTTTTTTCTTCCAAGACAGAGTCTCAAGCCACTGCCCTGGGTAGAGTTTCGTGACGTCATAGATCATAACCACCTGCAACTCTTGGGCTCAAGAGATTATCTTGCTTCAGTTTTTGTATTTTTAGTAGAGAAGGGGGTCTAACTTTTTGCTCAAGCTGATCTTAAGCGCATGAGCTCAAGCATTCCACCCACCTCAGTGTGAGCCACCATACCGGGCCAGCAAATTTCTTTAATATTTAAGAGCACTTGTACTTCAGTAAGGAAAATGCCAACAACTCAATTTAAAAAGGGAGTGTTGCTCAGTGACTTGGGACATAGGAAAAAGAAAAGCAAAGAATATGCACAAATGGTTATAGTAAAGTTTCTACAAGGGACATTTAAAGCGTTTCAGCCTTTCTGGTAAGAGAAATACGAATTAAAACTAAATGAGATACTGTTTTTTACAAATCTTTCTGGCAGAGATCAAAAAGTTTGGTAAACATTATACTGGAGAAGGTATGCTAAAATAGGAACTAATTGCTGGTCACGGGTAAATTGATACAGGGTCCATGGGGAATAATTTGACAATATCTACCAAAATTTTAAATGCATACATTCTTTAATCTAGAAATTTTATTTCTGAGAATTTATTCTACAGATACAGTTTTATGTGCGAAATGAATTTTGTAGCAGATATATCAGGCTGTCTGTTGCACTGTTGTTTGAAATAACAAGACTAAAAATAATCTAATAAAAGGAAACACTAGATTGTTGCCGCAATAGAAAATTATAATGAAGTCATTAAAAAGAGTGAGGCAGGCTCGGCGCCTGTGGCTCAACCGGCTAAGGCGCCAGCCACGATGTACACCTGAGCTGGCGGGTTCGAATCCAGCCCGGGCCCACCAAAGAACAATGATGGCTGCAACCAAAAAATGGCCAGGCGTTGTGTTGGGCGCCTGTGGTCCCAGCTACTTGGGAGGTGGAGGCAGGAGACTCGCTTGAGCCCAGGAATTGGAGGTTGCTGTGAGCTGTGATGCCATGGCACTCTACCCAGGGTGACAGCTTGGGGCTCTGTCTCAAAAAAAAAAAAAAAAAAAAAAAGAGTGAGGCAGCCCTATATGTAATAATTCTTAAGGTTCTCTATTATATATTATTAAGTAAAACAGCACAGTGCACATGGCATCAGGTGTGGGCAAAAAATATAGAGCAACTATAACACTTATGTATTGCTAGCAGAAAAGTGACTTTATGCAATACCTTTGGATAACAATTTGGTATTATTTAGTGAATTTATAATGTACATGTACCGTATATAACCCAGCAGTTTTACTTGTTAATAAAGGGATTCTTGCTCTTTTTTCTCAGGGGATAAAAATGCTCATAGTGCCATTTAGCAGTCATGTTCAACAAGAAAAGCAAGTTGCAGAAAAATACATATAATAAAATTCCATTTATATGAAATTCAGAAATAAGTTGTTTAGGGGAAAAAACAGTAAAACTACAAGCAAGGAAATTAATAAGCACAAAATCAAGGAGAATGATTTCCTCAGGTAAGAGAGAAAAGGACTAGAGAGAGCACATGGGGGATTCAAAAACTAATATTTTTCTTAAACTGTCATGTGGGTGCATAGGTGTTCATTATATTGTGGACTTTTTAAATTTTATAAATGTTCTTTATATTTACTAAGTATTTAAATAATATCTTTGGGAAAGCAAAGTGTAGAATATTATGTATGCTACTATGACTGTGTGGGTCATGTTAAAAATGAAGTATACACACCCACGTTTGTGTATATGTATGTATTATTCCTCCTGTAAAAATACACAAGAAACTGATAACAGTGGGTTGCTTCAAGGGAAGTGAACTGAATAGTTGGAAGCCAGTTATTGAAAAGATATTTGTAATTCCTATCTCTCTGGTCTACCCTGTACCCATCTAACGTTTTTGAACTTTTGTAGCAAATGTATGTAGTACATACTCAAATTTTAGCTTAAAAAATACACACACGGGGCGGTGCCTGTGGCTCAAAGGAGGAAGGCGATGGCCCCATATACCAAAGGTGGTGGGTTCAAACTCAGCCCCGGCCAAAAACTGCAAAAAAAAAAAAATACGTGCACAGTAAAAAGGAAAGGAAAATCATTAGATGTTTGTGAGATGTGGTTGGAGAAATTCCAATGTCATTTCTAACTTCAGTGATTTTTCAGGTTTTGCCAACCATTTATGAAATGAAAAGATGACATATCAACTAGGTACTTAATCTCTCATTGCCAATTTTTCCTTGAAGGTTAAATTCCATGAACTATGTATTCATCACAGATAAATGATCTTCTACTCTTACCTCTTAGTCTAAGCCTAACCAACATTACTTCTCTTTATATTGCCTACTAAGGAATATCTAAAGTTTTTTGTTGTTGTTGTTCAAATGTTTTTAACATCTTTTTGAGAAAAAAAGGTCCTTTCTTAATTTTCTTTACATCACTACTCTGAGTAAACAGTACTTACACTCAGAGCAATGACATGCAATCTGAATGTGTATGTACAATACCAGAACATTTATTTAAGCTCTGTGTCTGTGACAGGAAACAAAAGTTAGCAGTTATACCTGCTGCCTTGAATAGTTAGAAAGAGAATCTGCTGATTGGACACCTTTTTCTCAATTCACAAATACTAGGTCCTTAAATATGAAATGTACAATTTCAAATAAAAAGTTTTATTGTATCTCAAACAAGAAGCATTACAGTTAATCAAAATATGTGCCTAAACTGTCACTACAGTTTTGCCATCTTAACAGTAGCTTATTCATGCTAGCAGCAAAGAAGCTTGGAGCAACCCAAATCATGATGAAATCGTGAAAAGCATTTTTTGTAGTGTGTTGAGAATGGAATATTTTTCCTTGGAAGAAGTGATCCAAAGCCTGGAAGAAGTGGTAGTCAGTTGGTAAGGTCTAATGAATATGGTGGATGACAGAATTTCCAAGTCCAGCCTCTGTAGTAATTTTGAGCAGCATTGTGTATAAGCATTGTGTATGCAACATGTGGTTGAGTGTTGTCTTATTAGTGGATTGGCCTCTGTATCAAGCATCCTCATTATCCCACTGGGTGCAGTATAATTCCAATCAGTTGAACAGGTATTATGAAGCTGTAGCTGACAATACCAGTGCTGGATCACCAGACACCATTGGCTTTTTGTGATGAATATTCAGTTTTGGACTGTGTTTCAGCACTTCATCTTTATCCCACCATTCTGGCAAGTGCTTGCAATTGTCAGAAAGTCTCATTTTTTCATCACAGATAACAACATGATATAGAAATTGTTCGCTTTTACATCGAGACAGCAAAGAAACCAAGTTTCAAGCCAAGTTCTATTCTTTTTTGGCGGGAGAGGGATTGAGTGTCACTATGTTGCCCTCGGTAGAGTGCCATGGTGTGACAGCTCACAGCAATCTCAAACTCTTGGGCTTAAGTGATTCTCTTGCCTCAGCCTCCCAAGTAGCTGGAACTACAGGCACCTACCACAATGCCCCGCTATTTTGTTGTTGTTGCTGTGGTTGTCATTGTTTAGCAGGCCAGGCCAGGTTTGAACCTGCCAGCCTCTCTGCACATAGCTGGCACCGTAACTACCGTGGTACTGCTGCTGAGCCTTAATTTCTATTCTGACACTCACTTAATTCATGCAGAACCTATCTATCCAGTTTCTTTACCTTAGCATTTCAATATTGGTGGAATAGCAATGTTAAACCTTGCTATTAATTCACTCATAGATTGAGATGGATTTGCTTCCTCCACAGCTTTCAGCTCATCCTTATCTACCTTGGTGTCAGGTTGCCCCCATGGCTCATTTTCAAGATTAAAATCACCAGAATGGCACTTTTCCAATCATCAACATACTATGTATTCATTAACCACATTCTTCTCAAACATTTTGCTGATACTTTGAGCTGTCTGCCCTATAATAGAACTCATATTTGAAAATAACATGAATTTTTTACTCATCCATGATTTCACAAAAATTGCTCTAAAAAAAAATTTGGAAGGTAAGCACAAGCCAAATCGTGCATTTGAAAGAATGACCATGTATTTTTACAATAAAAGAAAAAAAAAGGTGTCAACTTGAAATGTCAGATACTGGGGGCAGTGCCTGTAGCTCAGCGAATAGGGCACCAGCCCCATATACCGAAGGTGGGGGATTCAAACGTGGTCTCAGCTGAACTGCAAAACAAAAATATAAAAATAGCTGAGGGTTGTGGCGGGCGCCTGTAGTCCCAGCTACTTGGGAGGCTGAGGCAAGAGAATCGCGTAAGCCCAGGAGCTGGAGGTTGCTGTGGGCTGTGTGACGCCATGGCAGTCTACTGAGGGCGATAAAGTGAGACTCTGACTCTACAAAAAAAAAAAAGTAAAAAGAAATGTCAGATACCAACTGTCAAACATAGTAGTATTTAAGGAAATCGGTCATTTCATACTTAAAGTAATCTTTTTTTTGGCTCAGTGCCCATAGTCCAGTGGTTAGGGCACTGGCCACATACATAGGGGCTGGTGGGTTCAAACCCTGCCCAGGCCTGCTAAACAACAATGACAACAACAAAAAAAAACAGCCAAGCATCCTGGCAGGCACCTGTAGTCCTAGCTGCTTGGGAGGCTGAGGCAGATAATTGCTTAAGCCCAAGAGTTTGAGATTGCTGTGAGCTATGATGTCATCTTACTCTACTGAGGGCAACATAGTGAGACTCTGTCTCCAAAAATAAATAAATAAGTAAATAAATAAAAAATAATAATGTTTTCCCACATTTTCTTTTTAGGGGTGTAATGTGAGTCTTATTACTTAAAGCTATTACTTAATAATTTTATTTATTTATTTATTTATTTCTAGAGTCAGAGTCTTACTTTATCACCCTCGGTAAAGTGCCGTGGTGTCACACAGCTCACAGCAACCTCCAACTCCTGGGCTTAGACAATTTTCTTGCCTCAGCTTCCCGAGTACTTGGGACTAGAGGTGCCCGCCACAACGTCCGGCTATTTTTCTGTTTTGCGGTTCGGCCGAGCCCGGATTTGACCCCGCCACCTTCAGTATATGGGGCTGGTGCCCTACTCGCAGAGCCACAGGTGCCGCCCTACTTAATAATTTTACTAATAATTTTTTTTTTTGAGACAGAACCTCAACCTGTCACCCTGGATAGAATGCTATAACATCACAGCTCACAGCAACCTCCAATTCCTGGGCTCAAGTGAGTCTCCTGCCTCTGCCTCCCAAGTAGCTGGGACTACAGGTGCCCACCCCAACGCCCGGCCATTTTTTGGTTGCGGTCATCATTGTTGTTTGGCGGGCCGGGCTGGATTTGAACCTGCCAGCTCAGGTGTACGTGGCTGGCATCTTAGCCCATTGAGCCATGGGCGCCGAGCCAATAAATGTTTTTATTTAATACTTAAACATGTCAAGGATATTTATCAAAGATAAATGTTTAATCTATCTTCTTTCATAAAGATAGGACTTTACCCTTTACATTTATTATAAATCTGGTGTAAGTGATTAAAATTTTATAAATGTAACCTATATATTTAGCTGACACGTGAATTCTCTTATTAATATAGCACTCCAGCCTCCTGAAAAGACTTACATGTCTCTTTTTTTTTTTTTTTTTTTTGAGACAGAGCCTCAAGCTGTCACCCTGGAGAGAGTGCTGTAGCATCACAGCTCACAGCAACCTCCAATTCCTGGGCTCAAGCGAGTCTCCTGCCTCCACCTCCCAAGTAGCTGGGACTACAAGCGCCCACCACAACGTCCAGCCATTTTTTTGGTTGCAGCCGTCATTGTTGTTTGGCGGGCCCAGGCTGGATTCGAACCCGCCAGCTCGGCTGGCGCCTTAGCCCATTGAGCCACAGGTCTCTCTTTTTTGAGGGAGAATAATTCTTGTCAGCCTTTATGTAACATTGTATCTTGGTATAGTACCAATGGATACTGGCAGGAATTGGTGCTGTTTACACTGGGTAGCATGCCATCTGCTGATCACCTTAGTCAGCAACACGGTTTCTGTGGGTACTCCTACATCCACTAGGCACCACTACTGCTTCCTCTAGGTTAAATGTCAGTATGTTGGTGTTCCAAATGACAGGGTACTGAAGTTAGTTACATTATAGACTACTGAGTGAAAGTACTGCTTCATTTTATTTTATATCCAAACTATTAGCAGCATTAGCAGTACCACAACAGAATTGCCACTTTTTCTAGTATCTGACAGATTTTTAATGGAACTGGCTGTTTTCTCTTACATTTACATCTTGTTGGATTTAGATACAAATCTATTGGAGGCGAATACAAGTGACAAAATGCAGTATTCAGAATCACTCCTCCTCTATGATGGATGGTAAAGACTTTATAACTAGGTTACATTTGCCTCCTAAACTTTTTCTTACATAAGAATAAGTTGTTTCTAGATTAATTTTTTAATGTAAAGAAATTTCTTGAAAATTCACTTATGTTGGGAGATTGTGACTTGGAGGTCAAGTCGCGAAAATTCTTTTCTGTATCAGGTTTTATAATGAAAAGTGGATCAGTAGATATTGGTCATGACAGGTTGATCTTTAGGCAATACTTTAATCTTTAGGCAGTACTTTAGAGTGGGGAAAAAATGACTTTCCATCCTGACTGTTAGATATCTGAGTTTTTTACTAATCTTAGAGGAAGCGTGAGGTAAACTGCCTTATTTGACTTGAACATTACAAAGCATGGAGTTGGATCATGCCAGAATTCTGAAGCTATGTTGTTATATTCTTCACACAGTGGTCCAAAAAGAGTAGTAAACCTAAAATACTTAATTTGGATTATTTTGAAACTAGGGGTACTATCCCTTTCATAGAGGTAGTAAAAGTAAGCCTGTATACCCTGTGCTAGACTTTGTATCTTTCTTGGGAGCCCTCTCCTCTTGAGAAGTAGGCTTATCTATTAATAGTCTCATTTCTAAAACCTTTACTTTCACAAATATAACCTATGTTCTGGGACACCTACCAGTGAGGTTTAAGTTCAGACATTGTCAATTCTATAGTCTTTCTTCTTTTTCTTTTCTTCACATCTCTACTGCTGCTTCCTTCTCTCTCTTCTTTCAAATTGGACAAACAGAAGTTTTGGAGTGTGTCTCTGGTCTCTTCCTGTTTACATTTCACTATCCCAGGAACCAGTCTAATCCATTAGGAACTAACACATTCCCCAGGACACATCTCAGAACAGTTGGCTGGCCATGTTAAAAATGCATTTTTGGGCTCAGTGCCTGTGGCTCAGCGTGCTAAGGCGCCAGCCACATACAACTGAGCTGGTGGGTTCGAATCCAGCCCGGGCCCGCCAAACAACAATGACGGCTGCAAACAAAAGATGGCCGGGTGTTGTGGCGGGTGCCTGTGTGTGCAAAGAGACTCGCTTAAGCCCAGGAATTGGAGGTCGCTGTGAGCTGTGATGCCACTACTCTATCCAGGGTGACAGCTTGAGGCTCTGTATCAAAAAAAAAAAAAAAAAGAGCATTTTTGTTTCTACTCTAGGCATATTTTTAGTCCATAAAGTTAATGAGAACATGGATTCATAATTACTATGGGGATATGTCACTAAAATGTAACATATTTTTCTAGATTATTGAAATGCTCCTTTCTAGTTTTTTTCTACTTCCCTTCTTAAATAGTCAACAAGTGACAAAATTATGTCAGTGGCCTAGGGAAGCTACCATTCATTTTGTTATTTTTTTAGAGACAGAGTCTCACTTTCTTGCCCTTGGTAGAGTGCTGTGGCGTCACAGCTCATAGCAACCTCCAGCTCTTGGGCTTAGGTGATTCTCTTGCCTCAGCCTCCCAAGTAGCTGGGACTATAGACGCCCGCCACAACGCCCAGCTATTTTTTTTGTTGCAGTTTGGCCGAGGCCAGGTTTGAACCTGCCACCTTCAGTATATGAGGCCTACTCACTGAGCCACAGGCACCACCCAGGAAACTACTGTTTAAATGATTTCTTCCTTAAAATAAAAAATAATTGACTATTCCTTAATTTATTATTTATTTTAGATTATATAATGTAATAAAATGTGGTGTCTGGGTTTTTTGTTTTTTCAGAGACAGTCTCACTTTGTTGCCTTCAGTAGAGTGCCATTGCGTCATATCTCACAGCAACCTCAAACTCTTGGGCAAAAGTGATCTTCTTGCCTCAGCCTCCCAAGTAGCTGGACTATAGGCAACTGCTACAAAGCCCAGCTATTTTTTTTTTTTTAACAAGTGAACAGTTTATTAAGAATTAAACAAAGGTATAATGTCATGCAGTACAAGCAAGACACTCAAGATAGGTATAATAGTACTACTCACACAAAAACTTAAATTTTACCTCAAAAAACTTCACAAGGCAAAAGAGAAAGCAATTTCACTATTATAAAATAAGATATTTCATGCAAAGTATTAACTCTGCCCCCCCCAAAGCCCAACCTCCCAACAAACAAAAAACTATCTGAGAATACTGCTATGCTAACATATTAACCACAATATAATCATTCATAGGAAAACAGTAATTAAGCAGTGAAATAAATTAAATAACAAAGTTCAAACTATCATAAACTCATAGACCACAATGATTTTACAAAACAAGCAATTCCAGAAGTCTTATAAACAATAAAAAAAGAAGAAATATGGCTCGGTGCCTGTGGCTCAACGGGTTAAGGCGCCAGCCACGTACACCTGAGCTGGCGGGTTCGAATCCAGCCCCCGGGTCTGCCAAGCAACAATGACGGCTGCAACCAAAAATGGCCGGGCGTTGTGGCGGGCGCCTGTGGTCCCAGCGACTTGGGAGGCAGAGGCAGGAGACTCGCTTGAGCCCAGGAATTGGAGGTTGCTGTGATGCCATAGCACTCTAT